>VZTB01007627.1:1116368-1206942 GCA_013397245.1 Thryothorus ludovicianus
CTCCCCGCGGACCGGGAGCGCCTCTGCCCAGCGCTTCGCTCGCGATGCGCGGCCGCGCAATTTCAGCCGAGCCTAAACCCGTACGCGAGTCCCCGAGTTTAACGCGGTGGAGCTCAGAGCGGCGGGTCGTAGGTGGGAGCTACATTTCCAGATCGTTTTAAAGGTCACGGGGGAGGAGGAGGGAAAAACTGTGAATGTCAAAGTTGTGCTGCAGCTACTTACATGTCGGTGCCAGAGCAGGGTGGTGGCTGTGAGCGGTTTGATTGGCAGCTCTACGCGAAAGTCCGCGCGGACTCCGGAGCCCGGCGCAGCCCCGGGGGTCTGAGCACTTTTCACCGGACAGAGGCAGTTGAAGGAAGCTCGCACGTCCCCTTCTCTTCTCCTCTCCTCCTCCATCCAGGACAGAGAATGAATCCATTTCGGTTTTTCTTCCCCCGGCTCTCTTTCCGTTTGCCTACACATCCTCCAAGTCCTAGCCCTAGCTCTTAACTGCAGTCCCTGGAACAAGAGGGGAAAAAATCGTTTATGGCTTAAAAAAAATCCCAATGGCTGATTTTGTGTGTGTGTTATAAGAATGCACCCACAACAACAAAAAAGTCACTTCTCTGTCCCCCACCGTACAGCAGAAGAATAATAAAAAAGCTTTATATTTTTGCAGTGGGTATTCAAAGATAATTTGATGCCATTGTTTCTGCTACAGATGGTTCTTTTTAATACAATAACACTGCTCTTTGTGCATACTACACACAATAAAAATCGAAAGCGTTCTCCTGAATAACCATTTTGTTCTCGCTTGTATACAGGCCAACAAAAGCTGCCGTGAGGTAATGGGTTCTGTTTATTGAAGCCATAGAATAGAGGTTTGATAAAGATTTTTGTATATGGGGGAAAAAAATTAAAATAAAGACCTCGCAAGGTCGAGCTGATCTCTGCGTATTTATTACCACTGAAATATTTTATCAATATATTTCTTTGAGTTGCAGCTGCAGGGAACCCTCCTCCCCTCCCCCCACCCATAATCAACCCAAACATCTGTTTCTTTGAATTTGGGGAGATCTACAGTCGTGGCCAGACCTAAAAAATCTAGACTTTGAGAGCGAGTGGGGCAAAGCGGCTCAGCGCGAAGGCAGCGGGCGCTGGGGAGGCGAGGCTGAGCAGCCCCGGCTGTGCCTGTGCGCGCCTATCTTTGTGTGCCCGGCTTTGCAATCTGCTGTCCACGCACACGCACACACAAAGGCGCAAACTGCTGCTGACAGCCCCCGGGATTAGCCCACGGGATTTTCCTCAGCGCGGGCGCGCCGCCTGCCCCTGCGCTCCGGCAGCCTCGGCGGCGCGCACCTCCCGCGCAGCGCGGCNCGGGCTCCGGCAGAGTTCTGCTGCGCTGCTAACTTTCTGCCAAGTAATGAATAAATTAGCGCCGCTGAAGGGGGAAATTAATGTTAGAGGGAGCCGCCGAGACCCACGGCGATTTTTGTCGTGAAAATAGTTTCACAGGTGAAGAATTCTGCGCCCGAAAGTCGCCCCGTTACCTAATTTGGGATCTGGTTACGACTCTAGCAACTCGAAGAGAGCCCCAAAGCAGTAGAAAGTGCTTAGACAATGGGGCTCTGCGGGAAAGTTGTTAGTCAGTGACTGTGTTTGTCTACCTTTCTATAGGAATTAATGCCACAGTTCTCTGTGCCTCTGTAGCCTGGACTGACAGTAATCCACCTCTGTGACTTCTGCCCTTTGTGTTTTCACAAAACTCGGCTCACTTGTAGCACGACAACAGCACGGAATAATGACTTTAACCTTCAAACGTTCTTTAATTAGCTTTTTCAGCAAACTAAAAGATGTTCAAATGAGCCCTTTGACAAAAACTGACCTGAGCCTTCAAATTCTACTTTCACTTTTGGGACTAAGACGTTATTGGTTCGCAACTCGTCTGAAGTCATCTAATAAGGGATTATTTAGGAACTATTACCCACACGCCAATTAAAGCCTCTCCGATGAAATTCGGGAGACAAAGATAAGCATCAAAACGGAAAATTAAACTATTTGCACATGGCTTGTTTTTCAACAACCCATTTTGCATCTCAGGATAAACATCTTCTCCCCAGCTCGCTCCTCCGGAGCGGGGAGGGTGCGGGGAGCCTCTCCCGGGGCGGCCGCGGAGCGGCGGCTGCGGCCCCGCCGGAGCGGCTCCTCCAGCTCCGCACGCCTCCGCGCAGGGGCGGCGCTGCCGGGGCCGGGGAGCTCTGCTTGCCAGGCTTAACGCCAAGAGGGGACTCGTACGGAGGGTGGCAGAGTTCACCTCCAGCCGCAGAGTTCAGGCAACCTCCCGTCATTTTGCAATAGCCTTTACACGTTCAGGAGCGGGGGGAAGTGGCATAAAAGAGCCAAGCGTGTCAAAGTTCAGGAAATCGTGCAAGAACTTTTCTAGGATTCTCGAAGAAAGCACCGCTTCTCTTGAAGAACTATTTTATTTCTTAGAGCAGGGAAGGAAAGAGTTTAGTTGGAAATGCATATTTTGAACCTACGGTGCTTCTCTGGGATAAATGGGAACCAGGCTCTGAATATTTAATACTGACTTATCAATGAAAGATGATTTTTTTTTTTTTTTTCTTTCCAAAGAAGACAACCCGATGGCTCAGAAACCTTACGTTGTTGTTAACCGCTGTATACAAATTTTGGAAAGAGTTTCCAGGCAAATTACAGCTGCATCCTACGGCAAGCTGACAAAGAGATTCCAGGAATACCACGCATCTAGGAGGGAAATACGAATGCCTCTCTTTAGCCTGAAGCACGAAACTGGCTTAAAGCTCATTTTGCAGATAACCAGAAACGAAATCATCGGTGTGTGGACCGATAGCTACAACTTTATAACGCTTTGCAGCTATTTCTAAGACTTTCTGGAGAGAAAGAAAAACAAACAAACAAACAAACAAAAGTAAATAAGTGAACCGCATATTGGAAGGGCTCTGAGAGAAATTCCCATATCAACACGCATTTTTCGCCCTGGTCTGAGGAGGGCTGGGCTCCCACACGGCCATTGGTACCCTGAGTCTCTATGCCGAGACTGATCCCACGGGGTGGGAAAATGAACGTCCTAGATTTTGACGTTCACAATTCATTTTAGGCGTGGGGAAATAAACCCCCCAAAAAAGAGAACATCCAAACCCAGACCACCTGCATCCAGGCTCGTAGATAAAATAACGGATTACTCCAAATTGGCTATATATAGCTATACCTCTAGGTTGCATATTCCAACAGACCAGTAAGGCGTTTGCCAGGCAGGTCTCGCATAGCGGGGCTGAGTGCGGGAGTCTGACTCAACACTGTGTCCAGAAAAAAAAAAAAAAAATCAGAATTTTGAAGTTCCTCCCCAGGACAAAGCACCGAAGCTGTTTCAAAGCAGAGGGGGAAACAGGCTGCTGCTGGTATTTCTCGCCCCAGCCAATATTTCTGCCCCTGCCGTGACCGCAGTGGCTCCGCCACTGCTCAGCCCCAGCCCGCGCCTGGCTCCGCCGCGCCCGGCCCGCGCTCCCGCGCCCCGGCTCCCAGGATAATCTTCCCCGGAGGAGCTGGGCTTCACACCACGCGGGACAAGCCCTTCTTTCGCATCCCGGCTCGCTGACAAGAGTTAAGGTTTATTACGGGCGGGCTGCCCGGGGAGCGGCCCCGCGGCTGAGCCCACGCAGGGTGCGGAGCGCGGATCCCCCGCGCCCCCCGAGCAGCGCTCCCTCGGCCGCCACCACCCCGCGAGTCCTCCGGGACTCCTTTCCTGCGAGAAGGGGCTCCCCAATCCATTTCCAGAAGTTCTTAGCCTCTCGTTTCACTTTAGCAACGTTCACGCTTTTTTTTAAGCAAAAAGCTGCGAGTGGGAGCGGCGGCGTGGTGCCCGTGTGTGCTCCGGAGATTCACACCCCGGGAAGCCGGGACACGCTTTCCACCACGCTGCACCCTCAGCAGAACACTCGGGACACACCGGTAGCAGGTTTTTGGGTGCTGCCCCGAGCCCTCAGGGATATGAAGGTAGAAAATCCATTTACCCGAAAGCAAAGTACACAAGAGCTGCTCTCGAGGAGCGGCAGGTTTGCAGGGCAGGCAGGCCTTTTGCTGCATGGAAACCGACAGAAGAACTTTAGATGTTCCTCCTAAAATTGCAGAGTTTTCTTCAGTTCAGGTTTTTTTTCCCTTTTTTTCATGGCTGTTCATTCATCACCTCAACACTTACTGCAATAATTTTGCTGTGGGGGGGAGCTGTGATGCTAAATATGCCTTTAGTGAAAGATGACCACTTGATATAAATAAATTTCTGGAAAGAAGAGCAGAAAGTATAGCACCAGTAATCTCTATTTTGTCCAAATATCTCTCACACTTGATGCTTTTATACATTCAACTCCTTGGATGTCAATTTTCTTTGGAACCAGACGTTATTTACATACTAAAGATTAATTTATCAAGTAAGTAACCCTTGTTCGCAATAACTCTTAAATTCCTATGTATGCTATGTCTACGTTACAAATATATATTGACTCTGAAAATGTTTTGGTAAATGAAATTAAAATAAATATACAATGAGCGTTCACATCCACAGGTCCACATGACATTTGCATGTGCTCTGACATCTTAAATATTGTGGGAAACATAATTTCGAATGCTGAATTTTGACTCTGTTACCGTGCAGCAAAGTGACAATTCACAACCTGTAAGCAAGTCATTTCACAAAACTTAGATTTTCACTGCATGGCTATTGCTGCTGTGAGCAGACTGGAGCTGGAAAGGAGAGCTCCAATCTTGGCAGGAGGACCCCAGGGAAGTCCAGAGAGCTCTTCACTTGCAGTATTTTGACTGGCATTTTTCATTGTCATTCATTTAAGATATGAGGGGTGAATTCGGGGAAGTTAATTTCTTTCTCTGTAGTTTCTGTAAAGTTTCAAGCAGTCCATCACTGCCTCACGACAGTAACATCTGCTGATCCCCATAACCTGCAGTGACTTGCTGACTTTATGAGGTAAATTCAGTTTATTTGGAAACACCCACACTTAGACTCTCACAATATTTGCCTCTATTATTCTAATTTTTCTCCAACACCTGCTTTCACTCTAACTACCACAGAACTCAAGTCAATCCAGGTCCATAACACATCCTACTCAACATTTCCTCCTTGGAACAACACGGGCCCTAAGCAGGAATCCCTCTCCATAATTTGAAACCCTCCACAGTATTAGAGTAGCAATTCCAGGTCCCTGACAGGTCAAGAAACCCAGGTTATTTGAAAGAACATTAATAAATGAGAATATGCAACAATAAGGAATAGTTATTTGCAGAAGGAAAAGGGCAAAACCCTCATACTGTAGCTGGCACTGAATTAAAAAGTATACAGAGGATTAGATATTAACCACTTCTATCAAATGCAAGGCCCAGGAACCTAGGGGGAGTGAAGTGTGTAAGAACAGATGCTTAGAAGGTAAAACACCCCAATTAACCTCATTATCTGTTACAAAACTGTACTATTAATATTCTGTGTTTTCTCAAATCACTGTTGTTGTTGTTGAAGAGAATCTGTTGACTAGCATGTGTTTTGCTGTAGTCTCCCAAATCAGCACTGCCCTCCTTAAGGTCAGGGGAATGTATCTTAAAACATTCATATATTTAAAAAATATGTATTGTCATTTTAATAGGCACTGTGGATAGTTTAATTTGTATCTGTATTAAATTAAACATATGGTGAACAGGGTATAATAGATTTTCTATAATTTAGCTGCCAATGTGGCAACAGAAGCCAGTTACTCTCACCAGCAGACTTGTCAGTGGTTTGTTTACTAGCTTATTTGAATTAAAATAAAGCTTCGCTTCTGCTGACTGCACATCATTATCTATGAGACCATAATCCTGCTAGCAAATCCTATATCTTCCAGAACTGGCTCTTTTGTTTGGGATTACTGAGAGCTTAGCCTATAACAAAGAGGAATAAGGCATCCCTCTCATCCTCGTAATTAAGTGTAGGGAGTAATTTAGAAACAAACCCAGAAAGATGTACAATTTGGAGTTCTGCTTCTGTACAGGATTGGGGAACAGAAGACAAACACTGATTATGTTAGCACAATATTTAAACTATTAAAATACTGTACGACAGGAATTCAGCTTTTAAAAAGAAATAGCAACTATCAATAAAGTGTTAGGTTGTTTTACTCCTGAGACATTTTTTATATATCTGAAGGTATGCTGGCAAATTTGGGCGGAGCTTGAAGAGAACAATTTTAAATATTTTTCTACGTGCATACATTACCTATGTATCACTTTTGTAAGATCTTCATTTTTTTTAAAAGAACATAATTTAATATATGAATCTTTATTTGTTTTTTAAAGTACTCCTTAAATGTTTTAACTATTTCTGAGTAAAAATATTCTCTAGGAATAGGAATATCTCTGGCAGCTGAATGTGCTTATTTAAGTGCTCTATTTTGAGACCACCAAGATTTTTATTTTCCTTTGGGAAAACAAGTAGTTTGAAGTTGTTAGCATTTTATAGCCACCTTAGAAATGACCATAGCATTCATCGAGAAAATAAAGTATGGTTTAACATAGGTATTCTGAAGTCACTCTATATTATATCAGCAATCTTTTGATTCTGGTGCTCAAGGTGTATTCATGTCACCCAAATCTGTTTCTTCTCAAAACAAGAGTTATGTTATATACAAGTAATAGAAATTAATAGCCAGGTCACAAAAAATAGAAGCCTTGGGAATATACAGATATGCAATATCCATTTGCAGAGGGCTAATAAGGACAGGGGTTGATTTATAAAAGTCTTCGACATTAATTGTCACAGATGGGAATTCTGAGGACCTCTGTGAAACCAAATGAGGCCCTAGTGAATTATAAAGCAGGTCCTTAGACTTTAAAAACATTTAGGCAAAGTGACAGTTCAGAACATCTGTTAGCCTTCTGTCTGAGTACAAACTGGATGTCATGGAGTGCACAGCTGTAGGCATTTTCTGCCTCTTTTTGCCAACATCTGTCACAGCATTACAGTAATATAGGTAATTATCAACACCTCATATAAACTGTTTGCTATTTTAATTTCTGAATAAGTAAAATTAGCATTATACCCTTCTGCAAAAAAAAAAAAAAAAAAATCCAGCCAGGGAAGAATACATATTCCCTTTTAAAGCTGAATGACAGATCTCATCATTTTAGGAGAGCTGAAATTCAGACAAAAATCTCTACTACAAATAAGGTCCTTAGGATAATATAAAAGACTTAGGTGAGAACAAGTTTAAATATTCTCCTTTTCTCTCTCTGTCTCTTAAAAAAAGACATCCAAGTCTCATCTGTCATAAGCAAAGAAGATCAGTAGCAAGAAAAGATAGGAAACCGTTAATCATCTGTGTTTTTTTCCATGCACAAGCAGCTGTCAAATGATGTATGTTTTACCACAGTAACAAAGCCAAGGGCTCATCAGCACCAAGCAATTTTACTGTCAGCTGGTCATCCTTCTTCTCAACAGTGAGGAAGTAGGAGATCACCTTGCAGCAGTGCACAGAAGCTCGACCTCACTGTCTGAGGCTGAAGTGAGCAGGGAAATAACCCACAGGACTTCCAGAAACAGAGGCACGTGCCAGGGCTCCCCTGACAACTGAGGAGAAAGAGCTGCTCCAGACAAATAGGCCTTTGAGCCCACTTTTCATGACCACATACAGCTACCTCATCAAGAGAAGGAAACCACTGCCAGTCCTGAGGATTGTCTGTGTGAGTGTGGGCAGCACAGAGAAGGCTGCAAAAAGTGGCCACGTACTTTGGGTTCCTCAGTTTTGGAGGTCGTGATGCACTCTGTAAGAGCACGATTGGCAGAAGGCAGTTTCTTATAATTTGTGATAATCAGGCTCCTGTGGGATGTTTCTAGCTGAACACCAAGACCATCAGCCTTTGATAACAGTGTCTGACTTGGTGGTTGTCTTAATGAAAGTGATTTTGTGAGTGCTTTTCACTGTCTTTCAGAGCACAGGACAAAAAATGGTAGAACAACAAAGCAACTGTTGAACAGCAGCAGTGGCAACATGTCTGCCTGAACCTGCAAGTGTGAACCTGATGATAGAAAATAATCACGTGGCAATGAGTTTTACAAAATTTCATGGGAGCAATGATCATCCCCAGCTCACACTCATTTTGCTTTCACCACAAAAAGAATAGCACCTCTGCTAGAAGTTAATGTTCCAACATGGAAAACCTGAAAAAAGTGCCGTTAGCTCCTTTTATAAAGGAGGCATATGGAACAAAGTGGTCACCAATATGCTATTTTTAGTGCCCGAACTACAGTCCAAAATATAATACCCAATTACTTGATATAGTGCTCTATACACTGTCTGAACAACAATAGTGGACTGAGAAGCAAGAGAGAAAGCACCAGAATATGGTTTTGAAGTAATTCAGATTTCTTGTATTTTATTTTCTCTAAAAATAAAGGCTTTGAAAAGAGGTGCAGTGTTGTCCAGGCTGAAGGAGGGAGGGGAGGAGAAGAGCTGAAAGGGAGATGAGAGCATATGGAGGTTGAGAAAGAAGAGAGAGAGACCTTGGCTAGAGGAAAAGACATCTAGGGCACAGATAGCCAGAAATCCAGAGAAAAGAGACAAAATCTGGGGTGCACAGTGAGAGGAAACCACGCACACAGCTGCACGTCGTACCTATAGGAAACACCACAGTCATGAGAAGCTATCCAGTTGGGGACAATACAGGATTTTACTAATTCTGCCATTTTCCCTAATTTTCACTCTGAGGGACTGTGAATTGTGGTGGCTGAGCTGCAGATGTGTGTATTTTTTTACAATCTCTGCTAGCAGTGCAGTAATTTTACTGAGGACATGGAGGACAACTCCACGGTTTGTGGCTGATCCAGCAGCTTTGGAAGGAGATGAACACATCCCTTACTGCCTAGCATTCTTATTTTCCTCTCCTCTGTCTCTTACTGCCTCCTCAGCATTTATTACATGCCTCCTCCTATTTTCTTCTTGTGCACAGTCAAAATTAGCTGGAATTGTGGCTCTGTTCCATGCAGCCTGAGGTCCACCGCTCTCACAAAGACAATTCAGTGGTGAGGATTGTTTTCACTGTGGCCCTAAACCTTGTGAAAAGTTTGTAGGCTGAGACTCTTTTTTCCAAGAGCTCCATCCCTCCACTGAACAATTATTGCTCTGGGTTTTCTTGCCAACTGTAACACTGCATCCAGGTGGATGCCAGGCAGGTTTTACCAAATTACAAGGTGCAGGATAAACATTTTCCTCCTACTTTTGGTTTCAACGTTAAGCTTCTCAAACATCTATTTTAACACTTGCAAATAAAACTATCTTACATATTCCCATCACCCTACTCCCTAAAAGCATTGTTCAAATGCCAAAGAGTATGTGAGCTATTGCAGATCACATAATAGATGCCTACACATTCACTATTCTAGTAATATTTATTATTGAAACAGACTGTTTTGTAAAGAGCTTTGAGATACCTAGGCCATAAAAATTGTGATATAAAACAAAATGCTATTCAGTTCAATAGATGTCTGATAAGAAAAGAACCCTAAAATTTGAACAGTTCCTCCTCCCCTTAATCAGCCCTAACAATGGTACCCCAGTCTTGGTGCTCGTGCACACAGCAATATCTGTCTTTTAAAGAGAGGAATAGGAACGTGCCACTAAAAGAGAGTGCTCATTGGTAGAACATTGTTAGGTGCTTTATAATTGATAGTTTTCAGCATCAGCACAAAGGTGAGGGCTTTAGCCTTGAATACTACTCACTAACAATATACCCACATACAGAAAACTAGTGCTAAATGTATTTATTAAAATAAATGCTTTAAAATAGTCTGCTTTTCATACAAAGTAATTATCTTACACTATGTGTAAAAGGTACTTTTGTAATCAATGGTATACAACCAGCTTCAGATACAGCCACACACACACATCCCATTACACACAGTGATGCTCATCAGATTGCATGGGACTGAATCATTTCATTATGTTCTGTCGCTTAATTCTTCAATTCCTGTAGCTTCAGCTGGAATTCATCCAGATCGGCCCTGTTTTCTAAGATTAAATCAAAATACTTCAAGGCCACAACTAACAAATAGCACAATCAGCTCTAAACATAGAATAAGGTATTTCATACTTTTTAGAGGCTCATAGTTCCTGTTACAATAGTGCCAAAGCAACAGGATTTTTTTTCCTTTTTTTTCTTTTTTTTTTCTTTTTGGCACTTCTAACCTATTAATTACCATAGGACAAGAGAAATATTTTGTGGGTATGAGTGAATTTTGTGGCAGTCAAAATAGACAGTAGCAGCCAGCTGGAGCATTTTAAATGCTCCAAATTTTCACAAGTCCTGCTTAAGAAGATAACCACTAACAAGCTAATGTATTAATTTGATTTTTTTTTTATTCATTGGATGTTCCAGCACAGTCCAGTAATAAAAGAAAAAGTAAAAAGTAGAAAAAAAATATAACATACCAGCAAGTCATGTTTTTTCTACTGAACTGGATAAAAATAATACTAGTAGAATTAGATAAGTAATCATAAGGGTAAAATATTTTAATTACTAAAAATGCTCAGTTTCATTTGGTTATCTGTAGAATCCTATCATCTCTTTTAATTAATTCATTTGTAACTATTTGGATGGCCATCAATTTCTTCATAAAAATATTTGAGGGTTGCAGGTTATGCAAATTCTGTTGCTAATTAGTTAATGGCTACATTCACCCCATCAGCGCCTGATGATCAGATACTTGTGCTAACATAATTCCTATGCCTACAAACATTTTTTCATACAATGCACCAGAATATTTCTGTACTTGCATAGAGTGGACAGCACTGATCTTGAGTGGCTTTTTCCCCCCAGGATCAGTGTTTCCATGGCGAGTCCTGTGGGGATCTGTCTTGTCTTTTCTTCTCCGCAGTAGGCATTTAGGGATAATAAAATAGTTAGTGAAGAGGTATGTTCTCTGCTATTTTCAATAAGCTGATGACAGTCAACATTACAATCCAGACCCTCAAAGGCACTGGGAAATCAAAGAGCCTTAGGCTCCTCAATACATTCATCCACACGAGCCTACATCTCTCAAGCATCTGATTTATCCTTTTAAATGTTCCACCTTGTGGGGACAGGGACACAGAACAGAGTTAAATGACCAAAGATCTCTGGATAAGATTGAAATGATGCTGGCTGATCATCAAATGACAGTGACACGACTTCTCTACCTTTGATTTTCTCCTTCCTTTGTAATACCCATGGACAATGTGGAGCTGTTGTTGGCCCTCACTGCTGCTGGGTGCAGTGACAATGTCCAGGACACTGTTTAGCATCCCAAGTAGCAAAAAGGAGCTAATTTTTAATTGAGATTCCCTTAAATACCCACGGTAGCACTACTCAGGTAGTGATAAAAGCTAAATTAGAAAAACAGAGTCCTGTAGACTAATTTAGTCCTGTTATTTTAAGATCCCAGGATCCTGTCCAGCCCAATATTTATAAATAGTTCCACCAGGAAAAAATCACTTATGAACTTCAGCACTTTGGTAACTGCTGGACTGCAGCCTTGGTGAGTCAATTCATTTTATTAATACTGCTCCTCCAGTGCCAAATGCTTGAAATTTGTCTTTTTGTGTCCTTTTTCTACATTTATTCATGCTTTACTCATATTAAATATCATGATATCATTTAAGATGCTCCAATTATGGAAAAAAAATAATCCAAGTGAAAAGTCCTTTGCAACACACATCATCTCCTCATCCTATTGCCATTAAAATGTTCAATTTTCAGAGTACCAAGCATAATTTTCTTCTCCTTACACTCTTTTTTTTTGGTATCTTGTTATATTTCCATTAGAACTCTGGAAAAGGATGTATTTCCGTGGATGATAACCAAGATTATAATATTTAATAGATGCAGCAGCTATTCTACATTTCAGAATGACTAAATTTAGTTCTACTAAGAAAGCAGAAGTTTCACATTTCTTTTAATCAGGACACTTTTTGCAGATTAACTAACACATTACTTTTCTTTAAGGAAAGTAAGAAAGATAATATTTTTTTTGATTCTAAGCATTCCATGTAATTAAGGACACAAATTATAAACAAAATGATACATGCACACACATAGATTGGAAAAAGCCACTAAAATGGCCAAATCACAGAGACCCTTATATGAGCTAATTTACTCTCACTTCCTGCTTTAAAATAGCACAGAAATGAGGATGCTCTATTGGGGAGAGTGAATAACAATTTATTTCCAGTGTGTATAAGCCAGCTTAGCCTACAGGATGGTAACCAGACTTTTCCAGTACCTTCCATGGAATTTCATAGCTTTATTTTGTGTGACTGCAGATTAAAATAGCACAAGACCCTTTCGCATGAAATCTGATAGCAGGAGGATGGTGGCACCATGGCTGCATCCAGTCCTGCATCCTCCTTCAACAGGAAAGGTCAATGCAAGTGCACAGCAGAGCTGCAGGAGAGAGCAGAAAGTGGCAATTCCCTGCCATATTCACCCCATGTCCAGCCACCTGAAGATCAGGAACTTTCTAAGACATATTTTAATAGGATTTTGAAAATTTTTTTTATTTTTCTGTCTTTTTATTATTTTTTCTAATCATGTAAGCATCACTGAAAGCCCACGGCAATGAGTTTCACAGATGAGTTATGGACAATGTGGAAATACCACTTCTCAGTTTGTTTTTAATCCTCTGCCTAATAATTTTCTTTGCTGCTCTCATTCCTTGCTCTGGCTTTTGCTGACTCAGCTTAGGTGATTACTGGCACTGTCTTTTCTCAGCTACTTCCCATTGGAAGTTCCCATTCCAACAAACCTGCAACAAACCCAGTGTGTGAGCAGGTTCCATGAAAATTATCCAGTTTATCTTGGAACTATTCATAAGCAATTTTTATTGCTTGTTTAGTTTTTGATTAATTTTCCCTTTGATTCTTTGCTTTAATCGCATTTTTGTTTAATCACATTCATTGTTTGCTGATAGCACACAGGCAGTTCTGCTAGCAATGTCCAGCTGCCATAAATGATTACAGGGAAGGGAAGGAAGGGACAAGGAGTGGCTGGCAACTTTTCATCCAGATCAGCAACATGTTCTTACCATGAATTCACATGAATGCTCTCCAGACTTCAGGAGTCACAGTGTCATTATGGTGTCATGGCTTTATGTCTGCCACGCCAACAAGTGGAAATTTGCATGGAAACCCTCTGGGATGGAGAAAGGAGTCTGCGAGTGGCTCTCTGCAGTTTGCTGGTTGGAAAGAGCATGCCCAACCTGACCTCAGCCTGGCACGAGGGTTATGATGTGACTTTTCCTCCACATATGGCCTTCAGCCCTTCCTTACAAGTAAATGGAAGCTGCTCACCTATCCTGGCCTCTGCTTTTGCTATTTTAAAAAGATTTTGAGTTACTAAATCTTTTTTTTGGTCTTTTTTTTTCTTTTTTTCAATACCAAGATTTTACTTTAGAATTATCTCCACAGGTTGCAGTTACTTCCTAGTCAAAAAAGATAATAAATAATAGTTTACTTGCCATTAGAAAGGAAGGGTTTGTCTGCAACAAACAAGGCAACAGAAATATCCTGTGGAATCCTAACTGCCTGTCTGCAATTATGCTTCAGGTAACAACACCATCGAGATATCTTCCTTTTTTCCTATCAAAAATTGAAACAGAGAAACTGTAAAATTTATTTCAGCTGTTAGACAGAATAGTTTCCACTGGACTCAGCAGAGAACTCAATGTTCCCAACAGTAGACTCGACGTTTTTAACTCTGAGGATGTCACAGAAAACTCTTTGCCCAGGGCACAGGGTATTGCAGGAGCTGCTCTGCAAATTGTCAGATCCTTGTTCCAAATTATCCAAAGATTGCCAAGCCTTTGGGTATATTGTATTATCCATCTTTGGTTCATCATCTATTCAAACTTTTGGGAATAGTGCAGGAGAATTACAAGCCAGAGTGTCTGGCTTGGATTTCACTTTTATTTTCATTTAATCATTTGAGTTTATAGATGAGAAGACGTTGCAGGATTTATAATTTGCCAGTAAATGAGTATTTTATAAAGATTGAGATAGACATCTGATACTCAAAAAACACTAAAACTTTTACTTGTTGGAATGACAAAGGCACTGACTGATTTAGCAATATTTTCTCAAGTCTTTCCTCAGAAAATACTTTGTCTCTTTCTTCCTACTCTCATGTTTCCTCTCGCGAGTTAGTGTTCCTCCTGCCAGCATCTGCTGGAACATAAATGATTCTAAACCAAGATGATCTGTCAGTTGAAAACAATACCAGGACATTTATTTTTACATATGTAAAAAGTAAAAAGTCAGCAGTGTCTACCTTGAGGCATTTGGACAATGTAAGTCAAATTAAGGAAAAGGGTGAACTGAAATTTAGAGCATTAGTTAAAGTAATTAAATTCCTGCAAAATTAACTTTTATTCAGAATAACCTGGCTTTTCTTTGTCTGTATCCCTGTTCCACTGAGTTACTTTTTCTAGTAAATCTTGTTTTTGTTTAGCTAGTAAGTCCACAGAGAGCAGGGTGCGTCATTCACCTGCAGCACTGCAGTAACACCTCCCCTGCATCAGAGCTTCCCTCAGTACCTGACCAAACGCCCTCATTTTTTTCACAGGCAAAATATAAACATCCTGCAAGAGAAGGGAAGTATAAAGGTGCTTTCCTGCTATGTTTAACAATTAGTTTGATTGCTTTCATTAGCTACTGTTGTTCCCTTAAGGAAAGTTGTGCGTATCCAGTGGTGACTCGGTAGATTCTGTGGTGGTACAAAGCACAGGGAGCTGGAGGATCGGCCTGAGAGGATTCCCTTTCTGCACAGGCACAGCAGGGCTGTGCAGGCAGCAAACTGAAAGCTCAATCTCCCTTTCCCAGCACCAGGCAGCAGAAATTAAAAGAAATAAGAGTTGGCTAAGACACTGTCCTCCAGAAGCAGCTGATTGCCAGGGGAGTTGGGAGCCTCGCAGCCTGACAGAAGTGAGGGGCAGCTTTACAGCCCCTGCCCTCTCCTAACCCCATGGCAGGTCAGAAACCAGCCAGAGCTCCAAGCCAAGGGAACAGGGTTGGTGCTGCATTACTTTTCTAGGCTCCCTTTTCCCAGAGTTCTGTATTCAAATCTGTAAAACAAAACTCAGTGCCACGGTTTCGGGTTTTTTAAAGAGATTTCAGTGCTGCTAGCATCTCATTTTTATGACCAACACTGTTGTTTGAAAGTGTATCAAAACCAAAAATTATTCCTACTTAATATGAGAAATTTGATAAATACTTCTATTTTTGTCATAAGTCTCCTAAATTAAAACATAGTTTCATTAAAAATGTTTGTTTTCCTTAGTTTGGAGACACAAGTAGGAATTTAATGATAATAGAATGCAGCTGTACTGTTAAGTCTCATATTTATTTTTGATCCTTGATCCAAGCACAATGTATGTTTTGAGCATAACTACATATAATTATAATATTTCCTCATAATGTGATTTTTCAATAATTTTTAAGAAACTGTTTTACATACTACATATTCCAAACTTCTGACACTTTTACTTATTTATATCCTCACCATTCAAAAGTTATCCTTTCAATTGAAAAAGGTGGGTAATAATAAGTGAGATCCTTGTAAGTTTTCACATAAGATAGACTAATCCTTGGGAAGAATCCCTTCTGTATGGCCTAGCTTTTCTGTTCTCGTGGTAGTTTCTATGTGTTGTGAGATCATTAATACTCGATATTTTCCTAGATTTTCAAGAGATTTTCCTAGTTAGTCTGTTCTCAGATGATTGAGAAACTTGGACATGAGGACTAAGAATTTTCACCCGATTTTCTGGGATAGCCTGCATTTGGTGAATGGATCTAAGGCTGTCAGTAACCAAGATCACTGAGGAAACACTTGAAGCAGTTTTCTCCACACTCGTGCCTGCACGTGCTGCATTGCAATACAACTGCAAAGCAATCAAGGCATGCTCAGCTGTGCCCAGATAAAGATGACAGAAAGCCTTATTCACGAGCATTTTCCCCCTAAATAACCTTAAATTGCAGATTATTCACCCAGTGCAGCCCAACAGCAATACTACTGCAACCACACACCCCCTTCTCCTCATGGGATGGAACCTCCATCCTAAATCCAGCCACAATTTAATGCTGTAACAGGTTCCTCAGTCTAGAAGCACTACAGAATACTGAGTGCAAGTCAGTGCTGAAAAATGCCCTATGCAACATTAATTTTGCAATCACTTCTTTCAGCTGCAGAGCACAGCTTCCCTAAGTGTAAGTCCCAGTGTCCTTAAGCAGGAATAATGTGGTGCAGTTTTTCAATATAACACCCCAAAACATTCTGAAGAACACAACATCTCATCTCACGTATGTAGACACAGTTTAGTAATGAAACAAGTAAGCAATATACATAAACTATAAGTCATAAAAACTTCATGTGAAATGGTGGTTGTGCTTGGGGGACTCACAACTAAAAGGATGACGTTACCTGTCCAATTTCCTGACCCCACCACTTTGGTTTAGGACTGCCACTGTCCATTGATATAAAATCATCATCATGCCACAAACAGGAGCTGGGGACCTCAACAAAACCGCTGTGGAAGCTCTCCAATAGTGCAGGGCCATCAAGCTGTATTTATTCCTGAAAACCACACTCCAATGCAATGAGCCTTGCAGACAGACCCCTGATGTTCCTTGAACACAACAGGAAGCTCTCCTTGGAACTGAGTGAGCCTCAGAAGCTGAGGACTGGTTTTCACCCAGTGCAAAGAGAACTGAGAAGACACCAGTTTCACCCAGGGAAGGAGGTCAGGTATAGAGAGGTCTGTCTTCATCCAGTTTCTAACCAGTGTTTTGTAAAAAGGCTGACAGCTAAAACATTCACTTGCTAAAGGCATGTGATTCTTGCTTCACTCTCACCTCACCCTCAAGGCACTTAAAGAGAAGACAGAGGTTCCTAATGAAGTACCTTCATGAACTTGATGCAGTTTCTGTGCTTATACCAACAACCAACTACCTGCTGCTGGATCAATTTGTGTGAGGCTGCTCCCTTGTCCTCACAGAACTGCTGCACCCTTGCATGTCTACAGCCAGCCAAGGAGCTGGGCCACTTAGAGCAGACAGGGATGGAGCAATTTGCAGAGTTTTGCAAATCTCCCCAGCCAGTACATATCCAACTAGCTGGTTAATTGCCTCCAGCTGTGCTTTCTTTCTGTTTCAGTTGGCAACATGCATCCCTCATGAATTTGTTGAGAAATAAAATGCAGTTCCTTTCCTTCCTTCATCAAATCTACTCTGCTTTAAATAATTTGCTTTATATGGCCAATTCTTGTGACCATAAGCCAAAGGTGAGAATAAAAACCCATACACAGAGACCACTCCACTTTGTGCACTTCTCTAGGTACAAGCCAAGTGACCAGAGGAGGGAGATGAGCACATACAAAAGGGCTTCAGCAATTTCCTGCTGTGTTCAGATTCCCCAGCATTGAGTTCCAGTCATATCTTTCAGAATACTTTCATTTGCCCATATCTGGTTTAATTAGATTAAAATAATAAAGTGTCCAGTTACTAAAGCAGTTAATATTCACTGCAACTTGAAGCAATAAACCAGTCTGGTGAATTACAGGGATGTATGGTAACCATGAGCTAAATTTTGGAAAAATCACAAGCCTTTGACCAAATATTGTGCCCTTTATACAAAGCCCACACTGGCCATATCTTAAAATCACAACAAAGTTCAGCACCAAGGAGTGCCACCTGCTTACAATGACACAGCAAATCACGACACAAAACAGGGATCTCTCAGCAGCCCTAAATTTCTATCAGGTCATTTGTGTCAAGACTTGACCAACACTTGTCCCAGGGTGAGCACACAACACACCTGTCACCTGAGCTGAGGAGAGCCAGGGAAATCACTGCCCCACATGGGGAATAAATTGGACCCTGCAGAATCTGGAGTCATGCTTTTCCTGATCCATTTCTTTCCACATGGGGAAGAAAAAGGCCCAGCAGTGACAGGGGAAGAACAGCCTCTCTGCGAGAACACATTCAGCCAACACCACCAGCAAAAAGGGAAAGGTTCCTGCTTTTCTGTTTGTGATTACACTGTTTTGTCATTGCTGTCAGGATGTGCCTATGCAATATGTGCCTCTCTGATGTCTTGTGCCTGTGTTTCATTTTTAGTTGAGTGGGATGTACAGTAATTAGCCACTTATTCTCCTTGTCTATTCTCTGCATTTTGTTTAGTTTCCTTCACTTACAGGATTTTGGCAAGCCTTGGGCCTTATTGGCAACTCTTTCCCATCTCCCCCATCTGAACCTCCTCTGTCGCTTTTCTTCTCACTGCTTGGGAGATGGCAGTTTATATATTTGTACACAGGAGTGAATGTGCTAATATGCTCCAAATATGGACTGTGCAATCAAATTATCATGAGTCGTGGAATGCTTTTAGCGGTTATTTCCTCCAAAAATATAACATTGCAATTGCAAAAAATTTACAGCCAAAAAAATACTGTTTGAATCAAACATGTGGGGAAGTTGAGGGTTTTGTAATTCAAGATGGATTTTTTTTTTTGTTCCTGTTTTTTGGTTTTTTTTTCCTCCCTTTCATTATTAGTTGTTGCCTTTGGGTAGAGTTTTGCTTTGAGAGTGCAAGTTGCTCTCATTGACATTACCAGGACTTATAAGAGAATAAAGAGTGGAAAATGAATAGCTTTCAGAGGCTTCAGGTTGATGGAACAATTTCATCTCTTCTGTTAACACTTTACAACACTCCATGAGTTTTTATCTCATATCAGAAGTTTTACAGCTGTAGGGACCAGTTTGAAGATCCCCTTTTGAGTTATTTTCCTTTGCAGGAACATTGTCAAATTAGCAAAAATAAATGGCACAGAATCAAATCCAAAACCAGCTAAGAAAAACTAATAATTTGTCATTGGCATTTTATTTTTTATTTGTAGCTTTCTAAAATACATAAATATATTTTCACATTTAATAAATGGAGCTCTATAATTTTGCATATGATAAGTGAAGAAATAACACTTTTATTACTGCAAGAAAATGCATAATGCAATACTTCAGAGATGTTTGAAAAATCCAGACCAGTCAATGATTCTCCTCCTGTTTTTAAAAAGTAATTTAACTGAGGTGTGGAAATTTAGCAACAGTCTTCTCCTAGAGTCCTTTTATCACAGTTATTGACCTGGAAATACACTTTGTTATCAGGACCTGCTTATCGTTTTTTTACATTCATATGGATGTAAATTCAGTTGAATCCAATGTGTAAAATACATATTTAAGCATATATGTATGAGTACACAATAGCATTAATTTAGTTTGCTCAATCCAGACTTGGGACCATTCAGTTGGAGAAATGCTGACTGGCAGTGGCTTGACTGTGTCTCAAGAATAAAAACCAACCTGTACAGATTTGTAAAATATCAAACCTATGTTTCCTTGCTCTACTAAGATATTCTTAAATTAGGATATAAAGATGAAATGGGGTTTGAAGAACTTGTCTCAGAACAGTCAGTATTTTAGCCACGCTATCCCAGCTCACAAGGAAGGTGTCAGACATGAGATTATTCAGGAGAAATCCTGTTACTCTTGAGAGACCCAGAGCAAGGACTGTATCCTGTGCCCCTGCATGTGAGATCAAGAGCACAGAACCCAACTGCAGGTGAATTTTATCTGCCTAAAGAGCAGTGACGGCGCAAGATACAACACAGCAGAAATTACTCTGACTACAAATAAATTCCCACCAAACTGGAATGAAGATGTGAAGCAACAACACATACCTACAACAGCTAGAATTCAGCTTTATGCAGCTTAAGAAAGCAGTAATTGCTGTCTGTAACCCTTCCTGCTAACAAGGCACTGCAGAGATCCTGCAGCTTGTCACCTGGGCTGCAGTGGGGGGCTGACACCTGCTGCCCCAGCAGAGCTGTGCAGTTGTGCAGCAGCTGTGGCTGCACAGCCACACAGGCACGGAGCAGCCCCGAGCTCACCATTCCTCCCCGGGACGTGTGGCAGGCTAACAAGAAGCACTGCATCCATCATTTTCTGTAGTTTGACATCATTTATCCTTCAAGGTGCAGGAGAGGATTTCTGGATACTCCAGCATTTTGAACTGCTGGTCCTCAGGGCCTTATGAAGCAGCTCTTACATTTTGCACTAATCCCTTTTCTTCCCCAGTACTATACATTTTAAAGAGATGCCATATGGCACTTAAACAGACAAATCATATGGTGTTTTGCCCTTTCTTTCTAATTCTGTTGGCTTTACATTTCTCAAGTTGCATTCCTAGTTGATGAACAATGTCCTTAACCTCTTGAGTGGTCCTGGACGTCCACTAGACACAGACCAACGTGATACTTGTGCTGACTTCTAATATATACTGGATGTCAACAGTGTTACTGCCATTCACTTCAGGAGCTGATTTGCATCTAAGCATAACATCAGGGACGCTATTGTGGCACCTAAGCGTAAACTGAAAATACAGCACAGCTGCTTCCAAGGTATGCCTGAGCTTTTGCTTCCCTGGCGTGGAGTTCCCAGACACACAGCAGTCAGAAGGCACGGTGTTAAATGGCTAAAACTACATAAGTAGGACTGAACTCTGAAACATAAAGTGCCCTTTCCATTGATACAAACCTTGTTTACATTCATTTTTTTCTCAAAAGGAGGTAAGTAACCACTGTTTCTGTAAACCTCTTTTTAGTATCTAAGGAATAGAGCCACATGGGTTTTATGAAAACTAAAGTCCCTTTTCATATGACTAATTTGTGTTTCATAAAATGGAGGGACCGGTACCATGAGGTAGTATAGCAGATACTGCTAAAATACAGAGAGGCATTTCATTTATTGGGAATATCACACATAGCCATGGAGCCTTCATGGCCTCTTGTCACATAAGACACAGCACAAAATGAATGGCAAAAGGAAAAGTTTGAATTCACAATCTCCTTTTTTCTCCTCAGTGTACAAAACAAGCCCATCATATGTCTTGAGAATAAAAATGGTGTTAGTGTCCTGTCCACTTAATACCTAGCACTGTAAAATGTCACATAAAAGCATGACACCCACTTGTGCCTGTGTATGTTTATCTATAGAAACGAGACAGAAGAACACACACACAAGCATCACTTGCATAGCAAAATAATGGTAAATGCTCATCTGTAGAAATGACTGGATACAAAAGCAATTGCAAGTGTTTATGCAGTACAAACATGGAGGTGAAGTTAAAACACCTTTGAAAATCTGACCCATATTATTGGCACTAATAAGTAAATCCTCCCTCTAAAGATAAAAGAGAAAGTACCCTCATTATTTAGTCAGACCTTCACACCATGAAGACCCAAACACAGAGGGGTTATCAAAATGCCCTTAGAATAATAAAATCAAGCACTGACAGACCAAGAGACAAAGTTTTAAAGTGGAGGCCCCCTGACAAGGCTCTGCTTTACTCTCAGAGGCTGGCTGCTCTGATTACCACATCTGACTGCTGGCAGAGATACAATGCTGGATATTCATTAGTGGAAACTGCTGTCCTAGCAAGAACATTACTGGAATTATGTCAATTAATACCAGCTGAAAACATGTCCTACATTTTTTTTTTAAAACAGAAAAACCATCAAGAGATTTATAAAGTTTGAAGGTAGGGTTCTGAGGTGCAGACAGCTCCCACTGTCTGTCTGTCAGGGTCCAGGTGTGTCAGGGACCACACAGTGCCCACCCTGAGCCCAGAGCTGAAACAAGCAGAGCAGCTCAAGGGTCTCAGCCCCTGCAGCTGCAGCCCCATGAGGATCAAGCCCCAGGAGCTCAGCGGAGAGCTGAGGAACACGGAGCAGTGCTGATAATGTAAAGCATTCCCTGGAAATTAAAGACCCGTTTTCCCTCCCCTCTTTCAATACAATTTCAGCATCCCCCGTGGCAGCAGTGACCAAAGCCCTTCAGTACAGGACCCACACGTTGTGGGTGTGACTGAGTCACGAGCAATGCTGGCAAACACAGGCTGGGGGTGACTTCAGAGTGCAGGCAGGGCTTCAGTGACACTGCTGGTGGGTGGATGTGGAACCAGAGGGATCCATTTTTCAAGCAATTAAACTATGTTTCTTTATGGGCTACAGCAACTATTGTCTGATTACAGATTACTCTGGAGACTGGTATTTAAAAATGTGATTAAACAGATATCATTAGTAATACACTGTTCACAAATATAATGGAAATAAACTACTGTTTGCAGTCTTAATTTACTTTTTAAAGTTTCAAATATCTTTTCTTTTCATTCTTTCCTCTGAGAAAATATTAGCCTTCAGTCTTATTAGGGAGTGTTACCAGTCCTATCACACCAGCTTGAGACCTAAATCTAGCAAACTGTTCTCACATGATTACCTCATATTTGATAACTAACATGGACATTTTCAAAGCAGACAAATTTTCCATGTTTCATATTTAGACATTTGAATTAGTGTATTTTTTATTTTATTTGAAGTTACATGCAAATTAAAACAAGACCACCTATTCCCATGTCTAAATGTAGGCTTAGGTGTCCTGCATCTGAGAGTCATGGACTACACTGCAAGAGCTGAATTTAATCTAAAATAATTGGTTTGTGAGACGTACAGAGACCTTAAAGGGCTCTTTGGTGTTCTGGATTTCATCTGGCATCATCTGGTTTTCAAACAATAAAATGTAATTCAAAAATTTTTATAATTTTCATGCTCACTTGGTCTTAGTACAAACATTAAAAAAATACACAAAAAAAATAATTTGAAGATAAACCAACAAATATTTAATGCCCACAGTTTTCAACTACTCAGTACTGACTTTGCCCATACCAAATTCAAACTGGGCCAGGAGATTCCCAGACGCAGATATTCAATAGTATTTCTATATTTACGTGTTCATCCCAATTTTGAGGAGCTGCACTTCTTAAGTTTTTCCTTGCTTACCATGGAGTCCAGTTCAAGCTCTGTTAAATCTACAAAAATCAATACTGAGTATATGTATTATGTGACAGTTCCATCTAAAAGTATCTGGTGTAGAATATGGGCCAGATACAATAGAGCAGCCAAGCACATGTAATTTACCCAACAAACCTAAAGCACTCCCACATTGATTTTTGCAGTTTTGTAGCCCCTAGTCACAGAGCAGAGAAAAAAATGGCTTACTCATGGAGTGTGCCAGTACTTGAGGCTACATCTTGTTTGTCTTAGAGCCTCTGATTTGGGTTGTCTTTTTGTTACCTTTGTTGATGGATTTTTTTAGGTCATTTAATACATTCTTCATTCTAAAGTGTCTACTTCTATGGCAAGAAAATAAAATGCATTTTCTAAATTGTTCTGATCTGTTGATTACTTTTCTCAGAGTTAAAGTGTACAAATGGAAAATTGCAACATTTTAACAGTTTCTAAAGGCAATTATTTAGGCAAGTATGAATAGAAAATTGTATATAAATAAGGGGATAAGCATTCAGCAATGTATTAGTGTACTTCATACAATAACTGGTATAAAGAAATTCTAAAATCATATCTGAGAATACAAATACATTTTAAAGGGACATTTAAAAAATGACATGCATACTTATTTGCATAGTATAAAATATCTATGTATATGTACCATAATAATAAATTTAAAATGTTTTCAAATCAGGAAAGGATAATTCTGACATGTACACATATATATTTATGTGTCTTCATCCTTATTCAGAAATAATAAATGCATAGATTCTCAATGTATATTAAAATAATATTTTATTCATGAATGTCTGCTATATTAACCAAAAATTTTTTTAAAAATATAAATTCAGGCATAGATTCTATCAGCATCTGGACCTAGGTGGCAGGCTACAATATATGTCCAGATTAAAAACTCGAAAACCCAACTTAATAAAAAACCCCATAGGATTTAAGCATGTTGCATGTCTAGAGCTTCTTTTCCATTTTATTTACTCATAAGTATCATTAATACCAAAGATCAAAAACCTTTGGTGTCATGTATGTCACTCTCTCTCTTCAAGTCTTTAGTAGTTGTATGCTTATCTATTTCAGTCAAATGTATTTCTTATCGAAAAAAAAGAGTGAGCAACCTGACAATACAGCGTTATCGAATTTTTTCAGCTGAGACCCACATGTCATTCAGCATTCAGACATGCTTGTGCTTGATTGATGGATGGGTTTGTGACAAATAAAACTAGGATCAAGAGCTTTGCACCTTTTCCCCCATCAGGAACCAGAGTAAAGCATAACTCTATAACAATGGTGGGATTAGGGATGCATTAGCTCTCCATCGACCAAAACCACCCATTCCCATCAATACTTTGCACTTAATAACCTGAAGCTATGATAAGAAAACAAAAGAAGGAGAAAGGGACAGGAGAAAACAAATCAATAGAAGAAGGGAATGTCTGAAAGATGCACTGTCCAAATGAAGAAAAATTTTTGCTGAATTGCTAGGATAATGCCCCTTGACAAGAGAACAATGTACTGTCAAGGTTTATCAGCCAGGAGGCCTTTTGGCAGAATGTTAAGCACAGGTTTGGCATTTGAGTGGTGGCACTTACTGTAGATGTAAAACATATAATGCCAACATGCAGAAAATAACCACTCATTTTTGTTTTGTGTTAGCAGTTTGGAAAACCCATAAAGGAGCACAATTACTTCTCTAAGTGTCCTGAAACAGATGCTACGAGCACAAGGACTGATCCCGTCCCCCTGAAGTGCATGTGGTCAGTACTGGGCTGACATTTCTGACTAAAACTTTGTGTCCAGAATAAGATTAATTTCTACTTGCAAATATATATTTCTATCTCTATTATTAATTTCTGTCTTACTTGTTCCTACAAACTAATCAGGAAGACATGATTTAAAAGATCAATAGATTAGTTGTAGCTTCTTGTCTTGTTTAAAACTGAACTCTGGGAACTAGCACTAAGACTTGAAGTAAAAGAAAAGTGTTCCTTAGCTTTTCTCCTCTTCAGGATTAAAGTAAGAGGAAACAGATTTCTTAAAACATTTGAGGCTTAGGAGGATCCTAAGGAGTATCATTAGGAGGATAATGAAAAATCAGCTAAGAAAGAGCTTATGGGACACACCTTAATACAGAAACTGCTCCCTGTTTTGCAGGACTTGATGCTTGAGCTTGCTTATGTGGGAACAACTAGGACATAAGTTTCTCTAAAGCTGTGCTTCAAGTGCTGGAGGAGGGGAGAGCTAATGATTTTATCCAGGAATGTGGTTGATCAATGTTGTTGATATTCAGTCTTTTACTCAAATCAGATGATTCATTTTCAGGTAAGCCTCTGATATACAGGAAAAGTTCTAATATCCAAGATACTAAACAATGCTATTAAAGCTCTATTTTAATGAAAATTAACAGAAAAGACTTTAAAGTGTTTCCTCTAGGAAAGGTTTTTAAAGTCCACTGATGTCTGCAAGATTTTACTCATTATAACACTATGCATATGTTTTAATATCTTCACATTGAATGTGTACTAGAAAGGGCTGAAAGGACCAAAGTAAAAGCCCAGGATTATACAACAGGCAACTCAACTGTGCTGCTCACTCTGCCACACCCCTCCCTTGTCACACATGGAAAGTCCAGGAATCTCAGCTTCCCTGTGTGTAAATGATGGTTGTGATTCACAGCCCCAGCCGAGCCCATTCATTCCCTGTGGTCACAGCCTGTTCTACAAAGTAGAACCAATAATGAATTAAAGGAAGAGCCAGAAGAAACAAGCATGTTCCTACAAGTCAATACACTCTTTACAAGTTCCTTGATGACTACATGAAGTTACTGAAAGGATATGGAATTAACTGAAAGCACAGCAGTGGCTGGTGCAGAAGCTGAAATGCATTCACATGAAGGGAGATAAGGATGGCAGGCAGAGGAATATTTTCAAGACATGCTAGAGGGTACTCAGAGGAAAGAAGAGCAAGAATAAATATGAAAGGAAATAGCTAACAGTGAATTTTTCAATTCAGTGTACATGACAGGAGTAGCATAACATGTACAGAAGTAAAGAATGGAAATAAATTTATAAAACATGCAAGAACTGCAAAAGTGATAAATGAGGAAGTTTTCAGACAGAAAATCCTTCCTTTTTTATTCTGCTGCTCTTATCATTTAGACTTGTGAAAAATGAGAAAGGTGTTACTGTCTTGTCCACAGTTCTCCGTGGAGTAACCACCACAATCTCTGTTATTTTGGTTTGATGGTATTTTCACTGTCAATCCACACTATCAAAGAGCCTGTAACTAACTGTGGTGAACAGCCTGAATTTCAACCTGTCCAAGTTACGCTAGTTCTGGTAACACAAGGGATGACACAGAAACACATCTCTCATTTCATTAAAACCTTACTGAATATTAGAGGGTCTGTCTAAACAGAGGTGACAGAGGCCTCCAGATCTGCCTAAATTAAAAATGTTACTGTGGGGGGCAGCTGAGTGACTGACTCATCATAGCATGCACTTTATCTTGGCAAAAGTTATCTCAACACTATTTCATATAACAGGACTCATTCTGATGAGTTCATTAGTTATAAAATGAAGTGCTAAGGGAAACGCTTTCACTACACTTCAAAACTCTCCAAATGTACCATTCTACTCTTATTAAATTCTCAAAAACCTGTTTACATTGTTTCTACTGGAAGGATCCAAGTATTTGAAGTCTCTCATTCACACACAATCTTAAAGGTAACTGCCAATAATGAAAATAAATCAAAATATATGCTTGAAAAGTTCTCAAAACCAGTAACTTTCCATTCCAAAAGTGAGCGACATAAATTTGGCAAGCCCACATCATGTAATTCACACAAAATCAACCAGCAAATGCCTGTTTTAAGTGCAAATCTCAAAGCTATTTTAACTACAGTGCAGCCCAAGCACTTGCATAATTAATTACTTATTTATTTTCTACCAGAAATAATAATGATCTGATCAAGATATCAGCAGTTTCAATCAGCCAGTTATTTCCTAACTAATTTTGGGAAGGGAGTGAATGAGCAAGATAATAAATACCCCAATTCTGCAGTGAGCTGTCTGGCATGCAAGGAGTGAGGAAGCTCTGTGTGTGTGTCATATGAGGATAAAGAGGCAAGAAGATATTTTGGCACAGTATAGTGATGGTACCCAAACCTTCTCCCAGTGACCAGGCTCAGTTGGGGACCATATGCTGTCTGTATTTTTAAATTTCTCTTCTTCCTATAATCTGTCAAGTTAGAAATAACTATAGATTGGAGAATAATTCCTATAGTGTTAGCTGAAGATTTTGATCTGTGGCTGCTCCTGGAAGGGGAGCAGGACTTCCAGAGAATTTAGTAACTCTTCCTTAGGAATTTAAACCGAGAGCTACAGACCAATTTTCCTTAAAAACACAAATGACTGGGCTAGGCCAAGCTTTCTGCTCCCCAGTGGTTCCAATGCCTTTTTCTTCCTGTTCAAATCTATTTGTATTTATAAACCAGGCGAAAGATGCTTCTAAATCCATGCTATGTCTATTTGCTTAAAAAGCTCATATTATATTCCTCAATCTTAGCATCATTTCCCTTCAAATCAAGATATCACATCAGGCTTGCAAGACACTTGACAAAGAAGTGATTTCTAATTCTAATGATCTCTGATCAAGCTGTTGAATTATGAAAAAACAAAACCCCAAATGTTTTCTCCTCCACAATAAAGTATGAGTAACCCTTTAAAAAAAACCACCCTTGTATCAACACTGAATTTAGTGAGAGGGAATGATGTTGTCATGCTTCAGCCTCAAGAAATATAAGGTCAGGTTTTGAATACTATATTTAAATATGCATTGATGTCATTAATGTAAACATCTGACACTGATCAATGATCCATTGGGTACCCCCCTATTTTATTTATAGGTCTGTAGCTTCTGCATGACTTCAGCTCTCATATAAGGTTCATAACTTGCAGAGCATTTACCAAAAATTAATGGGGTTTCTTCCCAGCTACACACCTCATAACATTTATCAATACAAGGAAATCGTCTGAAGCCAAAACCAGCAGCCTTCCTCTTAATTGCATAGATATGCATGGGCAATTTCTTTTTGTTCAACTGTTCCCAAACATCCCAAAAAGAATTCTGGGCAAGTCAGCAAGTCAATATATTTATATCAGGACATTATGTATGCACTCTGTAAAGCCGATCACTAAAATTTATTCCTTGTGATCAAAAGGTAGGATCCAAAACAACACTTGGATGGCCACAACAAGGTCCATCAGCTCAGAAAGACTTGGCCAGTTAGACCTTCAAGTCTTCATTTGGGAATCAATTCTTTTCCTTTGGTGGAACTAAATGCATATGCTCCAGAGGGTTTGCCCAACTTCTGAAGGACATGTGCCTATAATAGGCCTTTCTCATCTCTGTCTTGTTAACAAGTATATAAATAAGAGAAGGCTTCAGTAATTGGCTCAGAGTTACTAATGAATTAATTAACTCCAGTCTATTTTACCTAACCTTTAATAATAAGAATCTTTTTTTGGTCTAGCAATAGGTCTGACAGGCAGAAAAAACAGACATGCAGCAAAGCTCTTGAAAATTAATGAGAAACGAGGAAAGAATCAATGTACATTCTGCTTGCAGAGAACTGACACAAAAAAGACACAATAAACCATGAACAAACACAGTCAGTTTAAAAAATAGGTTAGAAAAAGTGGGCAAATTCAATTATAGAAGTAATTAGAAGATATAGGGCAAGGCTGCCTTTTGGGACTGTGCCAGAAAACATGAATTAATAAGAGTGAATAGAAAGCGCCCATGTAGTAATTAAGAGGCAATCACCTATGGCAATGAATACCTGAAAACAGACTGCAAACTATTAATTCAGTGATCAAAAATATTTTTAGATGATTAATATGGCAAATTTGTTTTAAAAGACTAATTTCTGGAAAGATATCAAGACAATAGCACATTATTTGTTCCTCTGGCATTTATATAGCTAATTAAATTTTATAATTTGCAACAACATTAAGCATTATCTGAAAACAGTAAAAGCAATATTTCCTCCAATAATTCTTTATTACAGTGTCTTCAAAATCTGTGAGTTAAGACTAACTTAACTTTTTTTAAAGAAAATTCAAGTGTTCAGAGCTGATTGCTTCATTTATTTGAATTATTTTTGCTGTTGTTTATTAAAAAGACACCATGTGTGAATTTTACATAGTAATTTTCAGCTACTTTAAAACAGGTACTGAAACAATTTGATTATAATTCAAAGAACTATAAACAAAATTATTTGATACTCAAATAAGCTGTCACAGATGTTAATGCATGGCAAAGAAAGATTTTTCTTCATTAGAGCATGTTCCTCTCCCTCAGACACAAAAAATGAGCAAGTTACAGTCAAGGTGTGCAATATCAGACAGGGAAAAAAAAGATCTAAAACTCTGCTAAGAATTTATTTATTTATTCTTTAGTAAATCAGGAAAAGGTTAATTTACTTTCTCAATAGTAAAAATTCAATGTTTTTCATTGCCATTTCTGAGGATACTAAAAAACCCATCCAAATATGACCAAGGAGAAAAAAAAGATTGGTGATAAGTTTCTACACAAATATTGACCATGAAAGGTTGAAACATTCTATTGCTGCAGAAAGGGACAATCAATCTCAGTGAGGCTGGCAACTTATATTTGTCTTGAAACATTGATTTACATCTATTTTTGATCTTCCTATTGTAATTTTAAATATTAAATTTTACGTTTTTACGCTCCCAATTCAGAAATGGTATCAGAACTAGAAGCAGTATAGAAAAAGGACATAGCTCCTAGAAATAGCTATATACTTTAATTTATTACATACAAAAAATTCTATGTAATAAATTAAAGAGTCAAATTTCATGGCTCAAAAGTCTTTCCTGATCTCCAACCTCTCATCCTCATTTTCTCCTTAGGAAGGATTGTGGCATAGGAAAAGGACTAAAGAGAAAAGGACATCAAAACAATCAAAAATAAAATGGTGAGAGAAAATGAATTGAAACAACTGAAGGAACAAAATCTTAGAAAAAGGAAAAGAAAGGAGGCAAATATTACTCAAAAACAAACTCAATTTATTTCAAAATTAAGTTGCTGCTGCCCTGTGTCAGCATATTTGGAGATTTAGGGAGAAACTATTCCCTCAATAGGACAATATTGAACATATTGTCACTATGACAATATCTAGAACAATATGTTCTAGAGGCTTCCTGTTTCAGTTAGAAAAACTTGGGAAAATTAGAACTCTTGTGAAAAACGCACAGCTTAAAACTAGGCTGTGGCAAAACATGGGTGGGGAAAACTATGGGTGGAAGAACTTAGTGAGCTCACACTGTTTTTTGTGAATGTTTCAAAATGAAGCACAGAAAACAAAATTGAGTGTGCCATGTCTGGAGTACCTCAGTGGTTTGTAAAGCTGTTGTAAGAGTAACCCCTAAAGCAAGGAACACATGCTGAGATGCAGGGATGTTCTTTCTGTACAGGACAGAGGTAACTGGTTGGTTACAGCTCTGATTCTGAACATCCCTGCCCAGTTTTATGGTGCTGCGGCCACAGCTTTGGCTCCTGCTCAGTTATGTAAATATGACAGGAGCAAAGCCTCTGACAGGATTTGAAACTTTCTGTCCTCCACATCAACCCATTAACCGTGATAGCAGCTGCTTTCCATGGATCCATCCACAGGAATGCTACACAGACCTAGCAGGGTGTTAGGTACCCAGCTAATCTCCATCACCTTTCTAATTGATGGAGACAGAGAGGCTCCTTTGGAGTCCACATCAGAACAGGATCCTTATTTAGGTGGTCTTCACGTCCCAAATGGAAAGACTTTTTCTCCTTTAACTACAGAGACATTCTAAAGCATCTAACAGACTCTGTGGGACAGAGTGCCCTGTAAATCCTCCAATGTGCTCCGTTTCTAAAGCATCAACACCTGGGTTGCACCTCTAACTTTCTGATGTTGTGACTCAGCAAGGCACTTCTTGTAGGATTTCTGCCTCATTCCTGTTTGCATGCTGGAAACTGTCTCCTCAGTTGTGCTAATGCATCTGTTTGGTTCTGTTACACGAGCTTTGGAGCTGGTCAGGATCCAGCTGAGAGCTATCTCAACCTTCCCCAGCACAGGTCATATCCCTTCCAGCTTGCTGGTCCTTGTCATTGGGTCATAGAACCCTAGAATGTCAAGGGGTTTGGATGGATTTTAAGATCCTCTAGTCCCATCCCCTGCCATGGGCAGGGACACATCCCACTAGACCAGGTTGCTCAACACCTCTTCCAATCCATCTTTAAACATGTGCCAGGACTGGGGTATCCCCAAACTCCCTGAGCAGCCTGTTCCATTGTCTCATGACTCTCACAATAAAAAATTTCCCCTTTTTCAGTTTGCATCCATTACTCCTTGTCCTGCCACTACAGGTCCTGATGAAGAGTCCCTCTCTGGATTCCCTGTAGCCCTTTCAGATACTGGAAGGTGCTGTGATGTCTCCACACAATCTTTTCTTCTCCAGGCTGAACAGCCCTGACTCTCTCAGCCTGTATTCGTAGGTCCTACCCCTTGAACCCATTCTGTCATGGTGACCATTCTTGCCATCTGCCTTTCAACCTTTTCTGGCTTTACTCTGTTCTTTCCCAGCTGACAAGGCTGGTACTGCACCGAATATTCAAGCTGTAGGTGTAGTATGGATTTATATACTGTCATAATGATGGCTTTTATTTTGTTCTCTATTTTTAAAATTTTGGTTCAACTGTTCTTGACGTGACAGTTTTGCAGAACTATCCATTTACTTCAAGATCTCATTTCTGAGAAGTGATGGTTAGTTCTCAACCCATCACTTCATATGCAAAGATAGAGTTATTTTTCCCGTGTGCATTTGTGTGCACTTGATGTATTTTTACCAGCCTTCTTGCCAGCATTATAAGATCTTTCTCAATGCACCATAGCTGGTTCTTCTCTTAACTTTCCTGAGTAACTTGGTACCATCAGCAGATTTTGTTCCCTCACTAATCACTTTTATATTGTCAGACCAATTATGAATATGTTGAATAGCACAGATCTCCACAGGGTTTTCAGTGATGACCTACCTCTCCTGTGAGCATTGACCATTTATTTCTGTACTCTGCTTTCTACACTGACTAGTTATTTATTGATCTGAGAATTTTCCTTTTTGTTCCAGAATATTTTATTTTCTTAAAGGCTTTTAGGAATGAACCTTGTTAAACCCTTTTTAAACACCCAAGCAGGTGATCTCAGCTGGGTCTCCTGTGTTCTCCTACGAGTAGATACCTTCAGAGAATTTGAATATACAATTAGGCCAAGGCTTATCTTTTAAAACTTACACACAAAACTTCAGAATATGCCATAATTATTCTGATCTCACAATTTCTATTATTTATTATAATTTCTACTCATTTTCCCAGCACAAATATCAGGTTTACTGGAATTCAGCTTCCTGGATCTGCCTAAATGCCATTTTAAAATCTGTTGCTGTATTAGTCAGATTTCAGTCCTCTGGCTCAAAATTATTTGAGCTAAGAAGCACAAATCACCACAATCACCTGTGTCTCTCCTGAATTTCTTTTGGATTTCCAAGTGGATGTCTCTACTCCTGATGAGTTTTTAAAGCTTTTTTTGTTCATTTACTCTACAAACTATTTATGGATGATTCAATTTGAAACAAATCCTAAAATGTATTCAATAAATTAAGACTCTGGAACGGACCAGCCTTCCCCATCATAAGCACAGGTGCAAAAAAATCACAGCTTTTCTGCTGTGGCTTTTTGTTTTTTGAGTGTTCCTTTCATGCCTTGAGCATCTTAGAGATTTTCTGTCAGTAATCACGCTCCTGATGCGCTTGAAGAAAAAGGATATCGTTACTTTTTATTCCTTAGGTTGATTTTCAACTTCTTTTTAGGGCTGTTTTTTTTTAAATTACTTGTTATCTAGATTGACTCGAGGCTCTGGCTTACCATGCAGCCCTAAAAGCAACGCACTACAGGAGGTTCAGCTTCATGGCAGGCTTGAACTCTCCCAGGCCTGAGTTACCCTTTAGCAGAAGGTCACCTTTTGCTGTCACAGGCTGGCCCCAGTTACAGTGTGAGTTCATCAGGCTGCAGCCTGGCTCTTGTAAGAAACTTCTCAACCTTCTCTAACCACACAGCCCCACAACACTTGTGCTGTCACAGGGGGAAGACAGAGATAAAGCTCGTGGTGTAACTGGTGTTTTAACAGCAGAGAATATTTAGATTAACTTGATTTTAATGCTCTATCTAGAGAGCAAAGCTGGGCCACGGACAAGAAATGAGTGTGTGGGTGGGAGTGGTGAGGTAAGGACACCTAAGACTGCTACCAAATCCATCTTCTTATCAAACCACATGCTGAGTGTAATGCAGAATTCTGACACTCAGGGGCTTAAGATAATCAATTACAATAATCAAAGTTAAGCCTTTTCTAAAGGGGTATTTAGGAAAATTTGCAGGGTGTATTTTCCCTGCCCAGTGAAGCTATGTCTTGATTTTCAGATTTATGAGTTAATTTATTGGAAGAGTAGGAAGGGAGTAAAACCAGGGACTGGGGAATGTTCAACACCATTACTAAAATACAGAAGGCTTGGGGGGATACTTAATCCCCATCCTGCATTTCTGTCATCAGCTAAACATTGTTCCCCATTGTGCACACAAGGAGAAGAGCAAAGCTGACCCAGCAGATTGAGATGAAAAGATTAGAAGCAGAAATTAAAGTCTCCTGGAGAGATTGTTCAGCTATTATACACTGATAAATTTTTCATAGATTTCCCTACATTTAAAAAAATTGTATTAATCTGAACTCGGGTGCTTTAAAAACGTTCCTCTGATTGTCAGTATTTCCCTCTGATTGCCTCGTAGGAACACTCTGGCAAACAGATCCATTTGTAGTTTAGCCAAAGAGGAAGATTTACTCAAAAAGAATGTAGAGATGTCAGCATTCAAACTCAGCCCAGGATACTTCTGTTTCAGTTTCTGGCCTATCCTTTATTTAGATATGGAAAGAAAGAGTGAGCTCAGGACATAAATGCCTGGTACCATGAGAACAGAAAATGGCTGTGCTGGGTGAGAACAAGAGTCCCTCTGGCCAGCAGCCAGAAGCGAGTGCCTAGAGATGGAGAGAAGAAGAAAGAAAGAACATTTCCCTCAAAATCTCTTCCAGCTTCCACCAATCTGTGTCTCAAAGACTGCTCCAGCCAGATGAGGTTCATAAGTGTTTTTAACCTCTTTGGATTTCCCTTTTGGGAACTTGTTCAAGCTTCCCTTGAACCCATGGAAAGGTTAAACTCTGACAGTACCCTCTGGCTGCTTAATTATGTTATATTTAAAGATTTGCTTTTGCTTCTTTCCCAGCTGTCACATCTGTCATCTTGCCTTCATTTCTTGTCCTGGCAAGGACTGTGCACAAACTGTGTGAGGAAACCTCTTTGTGTGTGGTGCTTTAGTCTAGATACCTTCATCATCTCTCCCAACAGTCTCCTTTTTCCTTTTCTAGGCATATAAAGAGTCTACTTTGCTTAGTTTCTTTTTAATGGAAATCTCTCTGTTCCTGTGATCATCCTTGTTGCCCTTTTGTGAAGCTTTTGAAAAGGTAGGGGCAGGCAAAATGCAAAATGTGGGTGTGCTATGTATTTATATGCTGGCATAAATATTCTGTACTTATCTTCTATCCCCTTCCTATTTATTCCTAATATTCAATGAACACCACTAAGCAGATTCTTTCATGGCCCTGTCTTTTATCATCCCAAGATCTCATTCCTTGGTGGTAAGACAGCTGAAAGCCCTTAATTTTATCTGCAGTTTTGATTATTCCCAGACACATCACTAACACTTATCTAAGCTGAATTTCATGGGATAGTTAAGGAGTACTCATTGAGTTTCATAAGATCCTTCAGCCAGTCCTCCTAAGTGTCCTCAATTTTATTGTCCTGAAAATCTGGCATCATCAACAGACTCCCACCTAACCAGTCATCCTCTTTTCACTTTCCTCATGAATCAAAGCAGGAAGTTTCCTCATCTCTAAGCATAACCTCCTCTTTCAAAATGAGATCCCAATATTTCCTTCTCCACAGTGCTGCCTCCTTCATTTCATCTTGACAACTCCTCACTAGAGAGACAATAGCCAGTTCTGAATCTCTATATCTTTTAATACCACCCAAGTATTTTGGGCTCTGATGGATGTAGCACACTAAACAAAAAGGTTCTCACATCACCTCTCTTAGAAGGATGCCAGTTGGAACTCTCCAATTTTCTTGGCATTGCACACACAGTGCAGTGCTTAGAAACCAATTCTCTTCTCGGTTCAACATCTGAGGTCAGTGACAAACACAGCTTTGAAAGAAGGGAACATTTGAATCCACTCTTCTTGTCAGATGAATAACAACAGTAAAGTGATGCATCTCTAACAAAACCCCCTAATAAAGGTTTTAAAGCATGGCGATCATGGGAATTAGCTTGAGAGAACATGCAAAGTACAATCCAACTTAATCTAATTAAGGCTTTTAACACACAAAAGTTAACACCTCTCCTGGCATTTATAGTTGATAAACTAAATATTCTTCTGAAGAAAGAAAAAGGAAATTTTGAAGTGCTTTGGTAAGTTTGGAACTGAAAAGTTTCACTTCCAGCACAATGTGTCTGATTTTTTTAAAGCAACTTATTAAACATTTTTACCAAAAATTTAAAAAAAAAAAGAAAAAGAAATCACTGTTTGAAAATGGAATTTTAATAATGAGAAATAATAGCATGTTTGAGGTTGTTTTGCCATTAGAAAAAGTACAAAAGACAAATTGAAAACATGAAAAATGCTGTTTTGCTGAAGTACCTGTGTCTGCCTTTGAGGTAACTTGCAGAATGGATCAGGAAAGAATTCTCTCTTTAGTCCTCATGAGCATATTTACTTTTACAGGTACACAGAACCTCGCAGAAGCCTGGGGTTACACTCTTTCCTCTAGTCAGTGCCAAAATAACACAAACCAGCACCACCTTTTAGCTCTCTCCTTGATTCAGAAATTGTCATGAGGAGATTTCTGATGAGTAAGGGATAGCTAACAGGAAGGAGTATTGTACTGAGGAAGCTGAAGAACTACACAATTTGGAAAGACAAAATTTATAGGAATAAACTGAGAAGATAATGATAGAAAGAAACAGAAAGAAATAACAATCAGCTGTGCAACTAACATGGACAGTAAAGAAAAATTTTAAGAACTACTCTAGGAAGTTGTAAAATGGAGTGAGGAAGAGGCCACCTCTACCATCCATTTCCCTGTGAAAATGCAAATAGCTCATCATAGACAAAGAAAAGGTCTGCCAGGGACTCGGGGCAGTCCTGCTGTTTATTATTTCTCAGCCTGTGATCAGTGATTAGCTGAGGGTCCACGCAATATGGGAGATACCGGAAGATGACTTACAAAAAATTGCAAATCTTCCCTAACTAGTAATTTTTTTGTGGTAGCCACCTACTCACAGCTGATTTTTTCAAAATAAAATACTACATATTGCAGGTATTAGATACCCCTTCATCTCCAGCCTTATTTGTCACTGGCATCATCACCTTCTGCTGACAGCAAGCATGCAACTTGGTTTTCCTACTGCTTTGAATGCTCATTCTGAGCAGTTTCATGAAACTTTCTGGTCATATCTCATTTTTGTGTCTTGATTACTTCAATTCTGTCTCTGTAGGCTCATCATAGTCCCTTAGGCTTGTCATTAAAAATCTGATTCCTTTTTGAGTCTTTGGCTGAGGCTCATGTGTTAACAAAAGATGTCTCAGTACACAGCCTGTCATCCTCTGCAATGGCACAGTTTCTGCTTGTGCCTTTGGGATCTGTTCTTTGAGAAACTGCTATCACCATGTCTTTAGTAGTAATTTTTTCCCTTCTCCTTTATATGAAATGCCAATTGCTTAGATTTGTATAAGTCCCATGAAATACACTGATCCAATCTCTTATTTCTTAATGCCTGTCACATCCCACTAACAGCCAATGCTCACTCGTTCCACAGCCTACCATAAGACCCAGGACAGAAGGCTCTCAATGGCAGAAAGGAATTAGGTATTTTATTCCTATTGAATTTCATCTAAGTGAAAATTGAATTGAAAATCAATGGGAACTGGGAGCATAAAACCCTGTAATATGTCTAAAAATCTCTTACAGTGAGGTTTTTCAGCTGCTTTTCCCACCCTGAGAAAGAGGGTGAGTAGAAATGCTGAGGAGGACCTGTCATGCAAAGGAAACATTTCCAGGAGCAGGCAAGCTGGTAGATCATGGCTCAGGCAATGGGCTTGACCTCGTTTCTCTTCCATATTACAAAACTTCTGTAATTTTCTCTTAGTGCCTTTAGTCCAGCTCATTTCCCAGATCAACAGACCCAGCAGAGTCTGTTCCCAGTCACCTTTAACCAGTGAGCAAGGACAAAGCAATATGCCCAAGAGTACAGCTCAAAAACTGGAGACCAGGAGGTCCTCAGCATGTCAGAGCAGAGACTGGCCCCTGAATGCAGTGCAAAACCTGGCAGAGTCAATCTGCACCACAGCCACACACTCCGGACCTTTCTGATGATGGTGGGTTTGCTTATTTTTATTACTATTTGTTTGGGTTTATGTTTTTCCCCCAAGACAGAGATCTCACTACCTCAGAAAACAGATATCAAGAACAGATGTTTCCTGATGCTGCAGATATTATTTAATACCTATAATATATATGAACTATATAAATGTATATGAACTATATATATATGAACTATATATATATGAACTATATATATGAATATATATATTCTTTTATATATATATATGAATATACATATATGAACTATGGTACTTGTATGTTAGTCCCATGACTTTATTTATAGCACAGTTACCTCCCACCTGAGAGTTACTAACATGCTGCTTGATTTTCTAGAAGAGCAGTAAAACCAGAAACTGAGCCAAACTTCTTTCAGTAGTGACAGAACAGCGCCCAACAGGGCTCAAGGGCTGGGGTGTTGAGGGGGTAAAGTTCTAATCATCATCATCTTAGTGAAATCACAGAGCTGCAATATTGATGGTGGTGAGAATGGACCCTGCAGTGGAGAGTTGGCCCAAAATTCATTTTGTGGAGCTGTTACTAGGAGGTGAAGTACAATCTAAAAAGGCCATGAAATCCAGGATGCAGTTATGAGAGTCAGCACTAAAAAAATCTGTTGCAGTGCATTGACAGGGGAGGTCTTCAATAAACTCCAAACACACAGCCAAAGCAGCAATCCACACCTAGAGGTAATATTGTCACTCAGCCCTTCTCTGCCTCAGGTTTTTCATATGAAAAATGTCACTTTGAAACTTTTATTACAGGCAAATACATAATAGACATAGCAGTGTTTGGAAAATACATGTGGAGGGAGAAAGGAGAACTTGCACAGAACTAAAATTATCCTTGGTAGAAAAGTGCTGAAAGTTAGGGACAGATTTTTATCTCTTTGAAAATCACTTCACAATTAAACTTCCTGACACTGATTCACTCTAAAAGCTCACAGCTCAACCTGATTGTGTGAGTACTTAACCTGAAGGCCATAATAAGTAACTGAAGAGCTACAAATTAAGATGGGGTAGTCCCTCTTCAATGTCAAATTTTCTTGGTCACTGAAGAAAAAAAGGTAATAACACAATGAAAAAATTTAAATAAAGTGAATTTGGGGTAAGTACTGTTATTTTTGGGAATCTCTTAAAATACAAGTGGTAAAAAATTTAAATTGCTCTTGTGCCTTTTTACACAAATTCTTTAGGCCAAGCCAAAATCAGTCATAGCTTTCCCTTGTACTTGAATGTAAGTTACTCTTTCTTTGATCCCCTGGTAAGCAAATGAAATTGGCAGATATTGGTATCTGGATAATTATTCTACACAGTTCCTGTCTAAAGCGTCATCAGTGCATCCTTGGGGAAGGTATCCTTGGTAATCAAATTAGATTGTGACCTACACTGTGCTGTCACCTTCCTGGTGCAATGAACAGCACTATCACATCATTTCCCATATATATTATCAAAAGATCGACAAGGGAAGCCACTAATTTGTTGTTCTATGTAGACTTCCTGTGCAAATGACCTCCTATGGAATTCAACACACTGCTGACATCTTTAAAGAAAGCTCTTTCTCTTTCCAGCCAAAGAGGGCTGTTGAGTGACAGCCATCATTCAGCTGGGAAAAATGAGTGATAAATACAAAAACAAGAGGTACCTGATCGAAGTGGGCAATGTGTTAATCTTGTCATCACATTTACAGTCCCCACTCCTGTATTTCTTGCCATTAATACCAGGGAGTATTTAACTGCTGAATGGAATATTCTGCCATCATAAGCCTAGAGCCACCTTCAGGGATTCCCACAGTACCAGTCTGCAGAGCCTGGCAGAATGCAGGAAAAATGACAACAGAACCTTGGAATGGGTATTTGTGATATTTCACATGTGCACACAAACATTAGGTCTCTCGTTCACTTTTTTTCCAAGTACAAAAGACAACATCCCAAATACACAGTTATCCAAGCATAAACCAGAAACTGCTGACTCGCAGGAAAACAAAAACTCTCACAAACAAAACACTGTGGTTATGGTTGAATGCTCGATGTTCCTATTACTTTGTCAACTGCTTGCCATGCTATCTAATTATACTGCATTTTGGAACAAGGTTTGAATGAGTCCTGTCTTCATACACTCAGCAAAGATACCAGATTTCCTGGAAATAATAGTCTATAATTTTTATTCGGCATAACTGGCTCACCTAAACTTCAACCCAACTTATATCAGACTTTTGCTTGCTCTGAGGATAGCAAAAAATATCAACTACAGACTCATTGCTGGCCAAAGTGCCTAACTTCTGTGTGCTATTTTTGAATTAAAATTTTTGTTTTATTATTTATTCTTATCTTACCTTTAGTATTCTTAAATACCAAATATTTTAAAAGTTCACGTGTGTGTAATCATTCATTAAATCTTAGCAATATCAAAAGAGATTATTTTTATCATGACTGTATTAAGGAGCTTAACAAATTCCATTTTACTGTAACATAAACAGAATTTGTGTAACAATTTATTTTGGAAAATGCTAGGTAGATAAAAACAAAGGTCAAAAGTCATAGTGGATAATAGCTGATGGTTTTGATAATGCTAATTATATATTACTAAAGAATAAAGGTAGAAAGGGAAATATGAGCATTAAAAGAAAGATAAACATCCCAGTGCTGAATTTAAAATGAAAAAAAGAAAAAAAAACCCTTTAAATGTCTTTGTAGCTCACTGTCATACACCGAAGACATAATGAAGCCTGAATTAAAAATGTCAGTTTCTGTGAATGTTGATAACTTGGTTCTTTGTTGTACAAGTCAAAATGTGTCTGTTTGATGGGCTAAAATGACAGTCTGCAAATGGGAGAAGCTAGAGCTAAAAAAAGAAGACCCCCCCACTTCCCAAAAGACTTATAAAAAGTAGGCCCGTAATGCAGTACTTTAAGGAGAAGACCTGTAGGGTAGAAGAGTCAGTATCTTTAGAAAGTAACCAAGCAGCACTAAAAGGCAATGTCCATGGCCAATCAAAACTATTTCTCTAGCTGCTGGGGCTCTTGCATCTCTGCCTTCACACTAGACTGGAAACCCTTTGTACTAATTGCCAGACTGTACCAGATTTTCTGGTTCAGTTCCATCCCATAATTGACCGACAATGATGGGCAAGGAAGGGGAAAAATTCAGGCTCACCACTGCAAGCAGAGGGTCAGAAATGGTTTCATAGGGAGCACATCACTGCTTGGCACTAAATGCAGGGTTAAGCAAGCATCATCTGTACTTTCTTCTAATTCCTAGGTTAAAAGGGGGTTGGGAAAAACATTCACACTGCAGCAGGGCAAAGAGAACATTTTAAAAGCTGGCATAGCTTCTGCAAAAATCTTCCACAGAGGCAAGAAAATGCCTGGAGGATTTTTGGAAGTTGCACTCTGACTGCAACATCAGTGCATTACTTATATTAAAATAAATAAGGCAGTTCAAAAATTCCATTTCTCCATTTAAAAAAACCATCCTCTCACATTTACAGTAAAGGTATTTGCCCAGAAAGTTGTTTCTGCAAGAAAATAAAATAATTCACATATTTTTGTGCTGAAAAGATCCAAATATTAATATGTATATAGAAAATAATGTGCATTTAAAGAGACAGAAATATTTGAACATAAAATTCATATATTTAACATTTAACAGACACTTTTAAGTTCACAAATAACTATTTACTGTGCATCTAATCTAGTTCACCACAGCTTATGCATCTGTCAATTTTTACTGTTGTAGGGTCTTTTGCTTACTGTTGAACTGCTTTAATAAACCTGGGAAAAACTTATTTGAAGAGAAAAAACCACAGATTCTTTCAGAAATTTCACTATGACAGAATCTTTCTGATCATGAATCTTATTTACCCTCAATTGTTCTCCGCCCACTTTATTTCAAGCAAACAGCACCCCCAATAGCATTTCCACAAAACATTAAGACAGTTCTGAGACCAAAGTAAAAAAGAATGAGAAAGGAAAGAAAAAAATAATAAAAAGAAAAAAAAAATTTAGTGCTCATGGCAAAGCAGTTCCAAACCAAACGATTCCCTGTGCTACATTTCCATGCCCTGGAAAGATCCTACCCACAGGTCAAACACTTTCCCCCGTCTTTGAAGGATGCTTATTTGCAGAGTACCTGCTCTCACACACCTCATTGTGCAGGTACCACACTCTCACTTTCAGCAGTTAGTTACAATTCAGTTTCCATAAGAGGAAATCCCATTCAATTCCATTCCCCCTCTAACCCCACCACCTATCACTCCAAGAATGGTTATTTTTCCTGTTAAGCTGAAACCTGCTCCCCTCTCCACGAGCTCCAAATGAGTGATAAGCTGCAAAGTTTCAGAACTAGGCCAATAAAGTTAGCACCTTAAAGCACAGACAGCAGAGGACTTCAGCAAAATCTTACCTTTCAAACCCTGAACAGAGCTGTCTTTTATGAGGCCTATGCAGCTGACAAGTCCTGGGACTTTCTCAAGCACAGGACCCATACAGGTGAAATTCTAATAGGTGGTAAACACCTGAGAACTGGACAAGAAGACTACAAGAAAAAAGAAATCAGATGAGTAAAATGTCTTCCCAGAGCCACAGTCAGCTCTTGTGCATGGGGAGTTACGAATGCACTGGCTATAGACTTTTGTCCAAAGCTGTAGGTTTTTTTTTTTTTTTTTNGAAACCCATTGTTGATATTCAACATTTTTCACATAGCGGAACAGAATAGACAATACGGTATCTAGGAAACCATGGGCTGGATTACAAACTGATGATATCTCATCCTTCTGGAGGGCCTGTAAACCTTTTTATTACCAACCACAGAAGGGGGGAAGAAAATCCGAAACAAAACACCACCGCATAAACCACCCCGTATTGATAATGTTTGAACTCTTTTCATAAATAAATGAATTTAATCTTTTTCCTAGTTCTGTCCTAAGCTCATCCCCCCCCTGCAATATGCATACATAATGAAACACTTGCCTTTCACACTGCTTAAATAACTGTTAAATGCACAGCGTTCATGCCAGCCTGTGCCATGAGGCTCATTTTAAAAACAACTTCCATATTATAAATGTAAAAACAGCCCAGTACCTGGCCTCATAGTATATCTTACACTTTACAACTTATATATAATTATGCCTCTCTTATTCTGTAACAACACATATCATATTTTCCTTCACACATAAACTTACAGCTGCAGTTCCTACTGGGCATATAAGAATATTTGAAATAATTCAGCTGCCTACTAATTTTTTACAAAAAATTCTTCCATTTTCAAACCTCCTGTTAAGCAGCCCCTGTACCTGCACTACATCACACCTCCAGCTTTCACCATGCTCAGTTCAGAGATCCCTCAGTGTCTATTTTTACATCACTTATATTGTGCAGGAAAGAAAATAAATACAGTATTTGTAGGAGAATCCATTTACCCCTGCACCGATTTTTTTATGTTTCAACCTCGCTCCTTTTCCTCAGACTCCAGTTCCCGTATTTTCCTTAAAACCCCAAATAGTCTAGGTAGCCACAGAAGTGATTGTTCCTACCAGTTTCTTTTCATCACTTCTGCAATTGACCAATTGACAACTGATTGATGGTTATCTTTTCACTTCCACAATGAAAGAAATTACCATCACTATAGCTATGTACAGTAAATGCCTCCAGAGTAAATTACATGATTCTAAAATTCTCCTTAGCTCACTTAGTAAAACATCAACACAAAAAGTTTCTTTTTTGCCTCTCTTCCTGTACTGCAGATTTGGCCTTTCCTGTCAGCTTCAGAAAAGAACTTGACAGCTTCTTTAAAAAGAGGAGTATAAAAGAACTTGAATAAGGGATGGCACAGGGCCGGGCTAAGGCTTCCATTCTCTGCAAGTGGCTATTCTTTGCACTGAAAAAAAAATTAGGCATGTGAGCACAGATAAGCCACATAAGAATACCCCAAAGAATATTCCCAGTGACCTTGAGATTTTGCTGCAATTCCATATCCATTCTCTGCTGGAACAGCTTCATGAATTCTGAACTTCAGAATGACTAACTTATTTCCAGAATGTGCAGTTTATTCCTCATAGGGAGAAAAAACACTCCCACAAAATTAGGAGGGGAAAGTGTTTGCCACTACAAAATAAAATAAATTTGTCCTTTGATTTTAGTAATAGTTCAGATATATTGGTAAGAATTTGGCTCCATTCCCATTGCTGGTTTTAGTTTTGTTGAGATGGAAGAGAGATGCAAGCCTATCTAAAATCAAACACCTCTCTTAATTATGTCAGAATTTTTAGCTCCTGGAAATGGAATGGAAATATAGTGAAAACTTTTGATTGCTGTACAATTAAGGGCGGTTTTCAGAGCATTAAATATATCACTGAGAAACATTGAGAATTATTTATTTGGTTCTGTTCCTACTTGGAGAGCACTCTAAAACAGAAACTAAAATAGATTCATTATACTCATTATTCAAATAAACACCAAAAGAGAGATGTAACTCTGCTTTGGTGCGGCCAAAAGATTTTGTAATTTTATAAAAGCCTGTTTACTTTGCAATAAAAGATACAACTGCTCACAGATTCTCTCCAGTTCAAGTTACAGCCTTTTAAAGTTTCTATTACTTTCTTCAGGCTGATGACCTCTGAGTTTTTCACACTTCAGGCCACCACTATCACCAGCTTTTAACTATAGACTTTCCTGTATTTTGGTTTTCAGCAAACATCAGGATTCCTTCACTAATTTATTCAGGAAAGGAGTTCTCTGGGAATTTCTGTTATGTCACCTTGGAAGGATCCTTCTGAGGGGTGGGGCCATGATGATGGATTTACTCTAGATCTAAATCAGACATACAGAGCAGATTAAATGCTTCTCAAACATTCTTTTCAGTTCTTTTATCCCCTCTGAATCTCTCAGCAATATTAGTTCTGGATACCTCTACCCTGTACTGGTTTCCAGAAGAGAGGGGCAAACAAGAATCAGAAGAGATTTGATCTGAAATTCCCATACCCCAACAAAAGACCAAAGCTCAACCAAAAGAAGAATAACCATGGTCTGCAATTACCTGTTCTGAAAAGACTTCTGAGTGTAAAGGACCCTTTATTATGAGGGAAAGAAAAGTATAAGAAATTACAGAAGATAATGCATTGCAGTTGTTTTACAGCTATTAGAGGGCCAGCGAGGAAATTGATGTAAAATTCATATTGTTCATTTCTTTCATTATTGTTACTTTTTCAAAGAATTCTATGCCCATGTACCAATATCCAGGGAGAAATAGCTGGTATTAAAATCAGTAAATTACAGAGGTAGTGTACCACTGTGCTAACCAGATGAAAAGAGGATGGCTGCTATTAGTGCACATAAATATTATTTGAAAAGAGAAAACAGAGAATAAAAAGAAAATACATCAGGTTCATCTTTAGTTAATTTAAAATTGAATTTGAAACAATTAACTGCAATTGTAATACAAATTTGTGCTGGAAAGAACTGAACCAAAACCCAGCTACAAATGTCTTAAAATACATTTTGTCAGATTAATAATTCTTTCTAGGAAACACCTTTGTCCGCATGTACATTTGTTCTTAAATATTTCAAGCAGTCATATTTCCTAGCCTAATTATCTTTTCAGAGCCTGAAAAAAGGCTCTGATAAGCAATTATAGGACAACCTCTTCCCCCAAATATTTACTTGTAATATTAATTGAACAATTTAACCTATGAGATTAAATGCTAATATTTTTGAAACAATATAATATTCTGGCTTCTCATCAAGAAAACAACTTAATGATGCAAGGAAGGAAAGATACAACTGATTTTCACCCGAGCAAACTTTGAACTAGAGGCCTTCAAAGCTATTATGTACTGTTCTACACATTTATTTAAACTCAGCTTTTTCTTAACCTGCATGTTGGCTTGAAAATTTAATCAAGAAAAAGCAGAATGGAATTAAGTTTTCACTTTTGCAAGTCTGATTTCCAATTCTTTCCAACAGAAGGACTCATTTCAAGCCATTTTTGCATCACCAGATGTCAAGAGGACAGCTTTTCTGCTGTGCATGGCATGGGTTACTCACTTGAAGGTGAAAGGAAATTTGAAGAGTAACCTTCAAATCCTATTATGTCATAACTACTTCCCAGGAGAGGTGAAGGAGACAGCAGGGACTATGTGTATAAAACCACCTCTTTTTTCATTCTCTTGTCTCTGGGCACAGGCTTTTAAGTATTTGTATAATATAGGATCTCTGCCTTTTTGTTGCCAAGCATTCATAGTAAGTACTCCACAACATAACAAGAGTTTTGAATAGAAGCCAGGAAACCATCTATCATTTCTGTTTTCTTCCAGGTTGCTTCACTGGGTTTTACAACTGCTCTGAACCATATTCTACGTGTTCTATAAAGCACCTAGTTCTTGTACATCAACTAAAAGGGAAAAAAATAATGAAAAAGCTTTATTAGGCCAAAATTTAGGTTGGGATTAATTTAGACAATTCAAGGATCTGGTAATTTTCAAGACAGCCATTACTTGTGAAGAGAAGTGTTGCAGGAATAGCAAATATTTTAACTGCATCTTTGTGGAGCAGATAAGTAAGTTGTAAAATGATGCTCCTAGAAGGATACCAGAAAACCCTTTCATGTCAAAAGGATAACTACCCAACAACAGAGCTTTCTATAAAGAAGCTTTGAGAAGCCAAGGCATCACTCTGCAAATACTAAGGATTTTGTTATGAATGCTATTATAAGAGATTCTATCAATCTAAATAAACCCTTTTTCTAACACTCATCAATATGATTTTTGAATGCTTTATAGGCATCAATCAATATGATAGAGACTAGTGGAAAGGCTCTCAATATAATCTCCTGCAAAACCCTATGAAGTTCAGACAGCAGTCATAGCTCTTATTTTAATGTGAACTAATTTTTAATCATAGTGAAGTACTTGAAAATTAACATACCCTTAAACTCTTCTCTGTGTCACCATCTCCATCAAAGCCAGTGTGTTTATTCTGCTCCTCCTCTGTGCTGTGTTTGAGAGTCTGAACAAAGGCAGCATGTGGAGCGAGGAGTTACCAGCATCAACAGTCAATAAAGAAGAGACAGAAATGTCTTCAGGACTGCAGCTTGTCTGGACATTTCACCAGCTACTGGCTTTGCTGCTCTCAGGGAAGGCACACTGCTGATGTTTGACATGATAATTCATATTGGGTGTCATGGCTTAATGCAGGTTCTTAAGGACTGACATGGGCTTTGCTGCACAGATGCTGGAGTCAAGGACCACTTAGACAGCGAGAGGACTCGAGCTCAGTGTGTAATTCCAAGGCATTGCTAGTTAAGATGTTGAGGTCTGGGTTAGAGGAGTGGACAAATGTATTAGCAGCCACCAGGCATGCAAAATTCCTTCTGAAAATCATTTTGGAATGTGTTATTTCCTCCTCATAAGAGAACAATTGTCTTTGGGACCAGCAACCCTAAATTCTTTGGTTTTGAGTGACATTATTACAAAAAACCCCACTAGAAACAGCAGAAGGTACTGAGCACTGACAGTGCTCCTTACAAAGCAGACCATGAAAACCAAGCACTGAACAGCAACAATCTGAACACCAAAGCTGACCTGAACTCTTGGTGGGTTTGTTCTTCAGAATAATCTGTTAAAAAAACCCTGAACAATCAGGAGCAGAACAACATGTTCAGAGCCTCGGAAGGTACTTTCTATTGGAGAACAGGACTTCTCTGATGCACCAAAGGAGGAGGAACATAAAAGTATAGAAACAGAAAACCTGACTATTTTCCTCTAATCTCTAAAACTCCAGAGCAAGCTCATGTGAGCTCTGACTCTGAGGATGTGGACATTGAGGAGGAGCACAAGTACAGCAAGACAACAAACCAGACAGAACAAGGCAGGGAACCAGAACAACTGAACATTCTGCCAGTGGAATTAATCCAGGACACAGAGCAGCAGGGACAAAAGCTGGAGAGTTGGAGGCAACATTCTGCAAAGAGAAGCTGGGTGACCACTGTGTACACAAACAACGTTTGTGACCTGAATACCTGAATGTGGCCAGCAGCCATTCCCAAGACAGAGCTTTCCAAAAAGAACAAAAGCCAGAACAAGATCACACGAACTTTGAACTTCTAAAAAAAGAAGGGTCTTGTGGAAGTGCCAAATGCAGAGAAGTGTCAGCCAGTGGAATCACAGAATCTCTGTGAGTCCTGAGTGGTTGAAGAACAGAAAGAAGGTCCCATCTGTGAAAAAACAGATGACTAACAGAAGAGCCATTCACAGCTTCAGAAGAAGAAATAAAAAACAGTAAGCAATTCTGATGAAATACAAATTATTTGAAAAATCTCAGAAGTATAATGTTGAGAGGATGGAAAATAAAATAAATTGCAACCAATAATTTCACCATATTACACCATGTGATTCTATTCTTTCCTTGAGCATTGAGACCCAGTATTAAGAAATCCATACTGCAGGCTTTAGGTGGGGATATGTTTCTTCTCTCAGTAATTCAAATGGCTTATTTGAAATTAATTGCACAAAAAAGTAATCTGGTTTTACTGACCAACTATGACTTCAATTTCTCTCAATTAAAAGTATATATACAATTTAAAACCTAAAATTAGACACTTTAATCCCTATTTAAGAACTAAATAAGCAGCATGGAGTCTGTGTAAAGCAAGCTATTAAACCACTCAATATTATTTATAAACACTTCCACAGGGATGAAGAAGAGCAATAATATGCTAATATTGCTGAATGTTGAAATGGAGACCTGAGGTTTGATCCAGCACCTCAGGAATCAAGGACTTTGTCATTCACAGATACACAGACAAGGCGATCTCCTGTGCACTCCTTGCTCTTTCCTTTAGAGTAAAAAAATGGCAAAGGACAGCAGAACTCAGGGGTCTTCCCTGGCTGTGATATTTTCTCAAAAGGATGAACCATTTCCCTGTAAGTTGTCCTGCAGTGACCGAGAATGTGAAGATTTGCACTGTGTTCACTATCCATGGGACAGTTATACACAACTGCAAATTCTGTAAAGCAAAATGATAAAATTATTCTTGTTGTGTACTTTGAAAATTAAGTTTTATACAGTTAATACCACATCAGGTGTAAATAAATAACATCCCAACTGAATGCTAATCCAGTTGTCTGATAGCTGGTAAAAGGTGAAAAAAAAGTGATATATATACTTTCATAAAAGATGAAAATATCTGTTGTAAAAGTGCTGTAAACTTTTGTTTCCTAACCACATGTTACTAAATTATTGGATAATCTAATGCACAGTTCCCTTTACACAGCTGAAGCAATTCACACAGCTTGGTATGCAAAACAAACAAACAAGACAGAGCATATTTTGACATTTTCACATGCTTGGCATTGGAAGTGAGCTCATTTGTGTTTTTTTTCTGGAGTATTTTGCATTCTTGGAGTGCACCAGCAGTGGTTATAATGTGTGATGTAAGAGTATCATAGAATGTGTTTATTATAGCCATTTCTCTGTAGCTGCTACAAGGGAACCCCTTTGAGGCTAGATAAAAGTTTGCCAAAAATAATATTCAAATATCCTTTTAATCAAAACAAGATAAAGAGGAGATTAGTGCCACCAGTGTCAACACCACCACTTCCAAAACATATGCTCAAATAAAACATGAAAGCTTTAGGGGATTGGTTTTGCAAGCTTCAGTAGCTCACACTTCCTCTCCCTTCCAACTCTATGTATTATTAAAATGCATCAGCTGATGATGTGTGTTAATGACAAGCTCCATCCTCAAAGGGGTCTAATTCATTAAAGGGGATGATCACACTGTAATTCTCAGAACTGAAAACAAAATATTTATTTAGATTATTAATTATGAATTTTATTTCAATGTGCAAGCTTAGATTCTTTTAATGTCATTTAAAACAAAACAATAAAAAAGTATATTGCAAAGAAAAAACCCCACATAAATATCAAGAAGAATTTGATTCCTGGCAAACCAGCATGAGGATTTTTCTCCATAAAATATCAATTTTTCATGATTATAATACCTGATAAAGATTGAATTTTTTCTTTAATTCTAAATCTTGTTGCTCTTCCTCCCCTCCTTTCCCCTCTCTGGAATAACAATTCTAATTTTTTTTTTTTCCTTTTACTACTTGTTTAACTTCCAGATTTTTGGAGAGAGTGTAGACCATTCATCTGTCATTAAAATGATACCCACTGAATTTTTATTAAAAAAATCGAAATTTACATTCTCCTTCTTCTTTAGTAAAATTTCATCTGTACAAAATCTAAGGACTGGATCTAGAAATTTCTAATTAAAAAAGCACAGTTTCTGATTTATTGTGGGAAAGCAAACTGATAAGAGTGAGAGACATTAATTCAACTGAGTGCTTGGTGAAGCTACTGGGAGCTGTTTCATGGAGTGAATCTTTCCTATCGTCACTAAAGGAATTTCACAAAAATGCCAGTTTGGCCCAAAACACGCATTTAATGGTTGTGTGGGATGGATTTGGCCACCAAAAGCTGCCAATAAAAATTAAATCAGCACTAAAATACAGAGAGCATTGAGCATGTAAGCATCCTGAAAACTCAGTTAACTGCTGAACCAGGCACCTGTGGTAGCTGGGGATTGTGCTTTTTGCATCCATGAAATCCTGCATATCCCAGGTTTTCCTAGGGAATCCAGCCAAGGCCCTGGGGAGCCCCTGTGCCACGTTTAGGTGTTTGACACAACTCCCACACGGCTGCTGCCCTCAGCCAGGCAGAATCCAGGGGCTGCTCGCAGGGGAAGAAGGTTTCATTGGCACAAACCCCCAGCAAAGCAAATGGATTACTGAAAACAGGGATGGAACTCAAGCCCAGGGATCTTTTCTAAGCATCTTCCCCAGGACAAAATTGCCATTTCCTTCCAGGTTGTTCTGTCCAGTGGAGCCCCTCATCGAGCTGCCACATGGCATTGAGTCACTGCTCCACATTTGCCACTGTCATTTTTGCTCCACAGATCCAGAGTGCACATGATCCAGGGGTTCCATGGGCACAGTGGGCCTGTGGTGGCACTAGGACAGGCCACACCTGGGGGTCCTGTGCTGCAGAGACACATTTTGGGCCATTCCCCAGGAATGGGTGCCACCAGCATGCAGCTGAAACTGGGAGCACCAGTCACACCAAGAGCTCCCAATGCTCCAGGTGAATGCAGTGCTGAAAACACCTTATTGGAAAACACAGCCATGTGAAAGCAAAACTAGAATATTACACAAATTTAATTACTCAAAACTTTGGGTTTGGCCTGCTCTGAAATTCCACAAGAACACAGATTTTGGGTACACTTACATAATTTCATCAGATGCTTCCCCTTCAGATGTCTGTGACCTGAGAAGCATTTAGATGAAATAAAGAGGTGTCCATTGGTGGAGTGATTCATGATGGCATTTGATGTAGAAGAAGCTGCACTCTTTATAAATAGCCATTACAGACACCTTACTCCTGAAATTTGGCAAGCATTTAAGAGAGAAGTGTTTGAAATAATGAGCAGCAGAAATAAAATCTTCAAAGAAGTTTACAGTATTTTCAGACATCTTTACTGAACTCATATATATTTAGTGAATAAGCAGAACACTTTAAGCCATTTTTTCTTCCTGTGACCATTGTGAATTTCTTACTAAGAGCTTCCAAGGCATTAGCACAAAATACATAATGCCTATACTAAATATATTCTGAAATTCTGAAAAAGTTACATTTAGCTAATGCAGTACATAGGGAAAAGCACGGTATTTGAATACATCTTTTAATTTTCACTGAATTTGCAATAAAAAATTAACTAGGTTAGTCACATTACTGTGTGCAGAAAAGATCAAGTCCAATGGGTTTTAGTTGCACAAACAGTGCTGTGGGATACAAGACTTTCTTGAAGGTTTTGAAATATGATCTTTCCATATTTAGTAATCATGCCTATAAAACTTGTATCAAAGTCTGAAACTGATTCTAATGTGGCTTTCCCAGCCAGGAATTATCCACCATTAAGGTAATTACTAGGGGAGAACTAAATTCACATTAAACTCCCTGACATATTATGCCAAGAAAGTCACAGAAAAACTCTTGTTTACTTATATATTACTATATACTCTTTTCAAGCTTGTTTTTCATATCACCAGCATTAGCACAAAATGCAATTATTAGAAAAAGCTCAAAACACAAAGCTGCTTTTTGAAGAGCACAATTAAAGTAAACCAGACAGAGCTCCAGAGCAGCAACAGAAGGGCAGAGACAAATTAGTGTTTTAAGGAGGAAGGTGGAGAAGGTAATTCACTGCAAAGCAGGGCAACAGTGAAACTGTGCATCAACAGCAACAAATTAAACCCATAGTACACATGACAATTTATTTACTATAAAGGCAATGATTTATTGTGCAGCACCCCTGAGTTCTCGTTCATCTTCACTCAGTTAAATTACAATTTCCTTCCTATGGTGAATACACACACCTTATAGCTATTTGTTTGTAGGATAAGATCACATATCTCCAAAACCATAGCAGGTCATTCATTACCAAATGCCTGTGAAAATGCCTCTATAACCTGGTAAGTCTGGCTGAGCAGCACAAGAGGCCAAACCCCACGTTATAGGAGGCAAACAGATCTGTGTGTACATAGAGACTTCAACAGCTCCCCAGAGCTGAGCTCCACGAGTGCTCCTCAGCTCCTATTTACCATGCACAGGGTGCTATCTTAAATGCAAACAGAATGTGCTGCTGGGGTTTGGGCTGAGTCAATGGTGCTTGTTTGCACAGGACAAACCATCTCATTCTTCCTGTGAGACGTTTCCAACAAAAGATTTAAGAGCCTTTATTTTCCTCTCGAGCACTGAGAAGCCAGATGGAAACCAGGCCAAAAAACCTTCACCAGAGGCTTTTGATTTAACCATGCTACTGATGCATCTCAGAGTTTTAGCATGTGTTTATGAAGGATATCAAATCCTGACAACTTTTCAGCTCTTTGGTGAGGTTAAGTTAGCAACTTGTCCAGGGAAAGGAAATTTTTGCCCTCTTGGTGGAAGAGAGAAACTAGAAAATACAACCCATTGGTCAGGGTAAAAACACAAGCTATTGTAAAAAATTTGTTTTGTTTTTAGATTTAAATTACAATTTTTGCAAATCATAGGGAACTTTTGCAAGTTTTTCACCTTTTGCTGGCTTTACCATCAACTTCCATACAGAGAAGACACACATACAGTATGGCTGTGTAAGCAGATACCCAGATATTCCACCACACCTCCCTCCCCAGTGTAAAGTTAGAAAGGAATTGCTTTCATATAAAATTTTCCCGAAGAAAGTTAATCTCTTGCAAGCAATACTTCTACCCTAAAGGTAGATTTTATTTGGGGAAAAATCCAGCATTTATTGTGAAAAAAGTTAAGACAATTATTTTCATATCTTAACTGGAGTTAAACAAACTTAACTGAATTTAGTTTTATAGCCAGTCTTAGTTTCCTTATTGAAACTGTGTCCCAGTGTGGAAGTGCAAACAAAATATTTGGTTTTCCATTACTTTCAGTGCTTGCAATTTTTAATTACAAAATTCATATAAAATCTTCCCTCAATTATTTAGCAGCAGGTGCACAATGAATTTAACTCACAAAAATGAGTACTTGGCTAAGTAGCATGTCAGGAGTTTTGAATTTCTATCAGTTATCCATGACCTAAATAATGCTATTTATTGTGTGCACAGTTTGAGCAAGAAGAACTGCACAAATATATGCAAAAGACTTGAGAAACCATGAAGCCAAGCACTTAGTTATATCTTATTTTATTAACTTATTTATTATATAAGATAATGAAAAAAAGGAATTTAATTTTCAATTTTTAATTATGCTATTATTAAGTGGCAGAAGCTACAGTTGAATCAAATTTTTCTTCATTTAGTAGAAATAAAAGTATGCTTGGATATTTTAATATTAAAACAGATAATTTAATTTCTAAAAGCTATAGTTTTGTTACTCTACTGCAGTATTCATCTCTGGTAAAATCATTACAAATCCAATACTAATACGATGGCTATTACAGTTACACAAATCTCTCATACATTTCATGTAACTCTTTCAAAGCACTTCCCAAAAAATTAGTTTAACACAGCAGTCATTGGATGAAAGTTTAATTTTAACCATACCAAAATGAGGCAAAAGTTTGCCCCAGGTTGATCAAGAACAGAGAAGAGAATCCAGCAGTCTTGGCTCTCCATCTTTTCTTTACATTTATGAATCTACATTAATTTATTGGGAATCATATTTTAAAAGAAGGTCTGCCCTACAGCAATAGTAGTATAGTACTATAGTAGTATACAAAAGTTCAAGAGGTCTCATGGACCCCTAAATTCTATGTACCATCTCCAAAACTTCGGTGGTTCCCAAACTGAAGTCCTGATCAACTCTGGGTAGTGCAAACTAAAATAGAGATGCAATCCTTTATATCCCTGTGGCCACGACTAAGAGATTTACCAGTGGAAAGAAATGTTACAGCTACTTGGATATGAATTTTTGTGTCACATTTACTCTGTTTTCAGAAATCACTCCCCGTCAGCACCAGCCACTGAAATTCTTCTGAAGAACAGGAAGAACCCAAACGTTTTCCTCATGTTAAAAACAACAAGAGGGCTTCTATCCCTATCAATTAAAAAATGGAAGTGCATGTCCTGACATGAGTTTTAATTACTGTATGGAGGCAACTGACCTTTTTCCAGACAGTTCAGGGGCGACTGTATGAAGGACCCATTTCCCATGGAACCAGCCTCCAAAGATTTCATCAGGCAAAATGATAATGAGCTAGTGCAGTTGAAATGAGCTGATTAGTTTTTCCCCCCAGCTGCTGTTCAATTAATGAACCACTTTTTAAAATTTTGAAATGAAGTTCACTAGTCATCTATTTTTATTTTCTTAAATTGAAAACTGATAAATGAATTCAGCTGCTCGGGGACACAAACAAAAATAGTTTGAATTTCAGATCTTGAAGAAGTATTAAGAATTTGGAAAAAAAAGCAGTTTTAAAAACAGTGTGAATATTTAGCAGCAAATATTCCTAAAGAACTGTTAAAATACAGATGATTGAAGTAGCAGCCAAAAAAGGGATGCAAATGACTCTTAAATAAAAGGTTACAGAGCACCAGAGGTGTTTAATCCAAATAAAAAACTGTTGTCAATGAAAGATCTGATACAAACCGATTTAGATAATGCAGAAAAATGAACACACAATTTGACAGCTACCCTGGATTTACAGAATCATGGGATTAAATGCTTTCCACTTATTCAAAGAGGATTAGTCAGGATACATTTATTTATTTAAAGCAGATCTTTTACAGAACTAAGGAGTTTACAAATGATATGGAGTGATGGAAAATAGAAAATCCATATCAGCTTTAGCTTCTATCATTCAGCCACAGATGGGAAACTGCTTACTACCAAATACACAAGATAGTGCATTAGCAAAATAATAATAATAATATTAATAACCTTGGTCTAGCCTTAAACTATTTAGTCAAGGAAAGAGAACACTAAAACTCTTGCATAGGGCATTTGCGGGGAAAGCAATAAAATGTGAACACCCAAATGAAACATCCACCACTGGAGCTGATCCTGGAAAACACAGGTGCAGATCAGGGATAACGCTGGTGGAATGGCACAGCTGCAGTTGGTCTGAGATGGAAGATACTGACCAGAGGAGATTGGAAATCAGAATTCCTGCATGCAAGTCCAAGAACTGCTGACACTTACTACAGGGCACTGATTAAGTCACTCCACTTTTCAGTCCCTATTTCTGTTAAGTAGAGAAGATTTTAACCTGAAAAGCGCTAAAGTTTTAATTAAGTTATTGGTAAGTTATTTAGTCTTATAGCAAAAGCTTCTCCTCATGAGCAAAATAATAACAGCAACGTTTGAAAGTTTCTGCCTGCCCCAGAATCATGTCAGTGCCTAATTTTCTTCACTGCTGTAGGGTATTTATCAGGTCTGGTAGTGCTTTGTGCTGCCCCTGGGATTTGTTTTCATCACCAAGGTGCTGAAAGTCAAAATCTTTTGTTTAGGTTTTTTTGGTAAGAAAATCTGTACACTAGAGGCCAAACAAGTGAGAAATACCTCTAAATATGACAATAAGTGGAAAATCAGCAGCTCAGTGTAACTGGGTAACTGGACTGTTTGTAGATTCACAAGTGAAATTTGCATTGTAATTGTCAGATCCTGAACTCAATATATTTAACATCCTTAATGGCATCCCTATGTTGCTGTGCTCCCTCTTCAAAATTAAATCACCTTCCTGGATACCAATTCCAGTTACAAACGTGAACAGGTTGCACAATTGCAGCTCATAACAATATTTGTGTAGCTGGGGAATGTTGCTTCCCTTCAGAGCACCCACGGCCCATATGCTTCTTTCCCTACCAAACCCCAAGCACGCAGGAACGCTCTGAAGAATGAAGGGGCAAAGGGAAGTAGCTACCACACCTCCTGTCTCCCCTTTGCACATGACTAGTGGCAAAGGCAGTGCCTTGAAGACAGAAATATGAGCTTTTTGAGCTAAAATTAAAACTGATCAATGTGAGAGCCTTCACTAAATGAACTACATGCAGTTTTAGCTGCCGTGATGTACCTGATTTAATTTGCATCACATGAAATGATCCAGATAATGACAGTGACCCCTGTGCCTGTTCATTTCATTTCCCCAAACTGCTGGGCCTATCATTAACCAAGGCAAGATAAGATAACAGATGGCTCTGAATTAATCCTATCTTCCAATATCAAATGCAAAAACGTGTCTCAATTAAGACAAATTAATTTAGACTCAGCATTCTAGAAATAAGTTGAAATAGATTTTGTGTCCACTTCAGGGTACAATAATGGGTTCATAAATGAACTCACACTTTCTTATTGATGGGGATGTCGATAAAGCAAAAGCTGCAAAACTTCCCAAAGGTGTTACTTCAAGAATTTTGCTCTGATTTTAAAAAGTAGATTTGGGTGGACCTGTAGATTCATTTAAATACTGAGCCCCTAACTTTGTGACTAGATGTAAACAAACAAGCCTTGACAATGCAGTCACTGTTCTAGGGAAAGGATGACCTCATTACGATCACTCTGAATTTTCTAACACTCAAGCAGACTTGTGAACTCAGTTCAATCCTGAGGATTCCTATTATAAATAATAACTTTTTTTTTTTAATATCTCTCTAGGAGACTTGCATATCTATTTATGTAATATATGCATACACATGTATAGGTTGTTTTCTTGGAATATATGCCAGATGAAGAGAGAGAAGCAGGGGCATTGAGAGCAGCGATAAGAATTCAGGAAGAGTGGAATGGTGAGGAAGCCACCTGCTCTGACATGCCAGTGCCTGAGCCTTATTGTTTCATAGCTGAACTCTTACTGAAACTATGAATTTGAGTCCTTTGAGCTGTCTGTGGTAGACAAAGCTTCATCGAGGAGCTGAGTGCCTCCAGGTCACCAGTGAACCACCAAACACTGAAAAGCAGCAGTGAAGTACTTCAAAAAAGAACAGGTAGGCACGCACACTCACAAAGCTCCTCTTGTGAAGATGCATCCTACGCCAGCAAACAAATGCTTCTCCTTTTCTTCTCTCCAAAGCTCAGAACACTCACAAAGTGTGAAATATTCTAAATGATACACATCCAAGATGCATGAATCCTACTTATACTCTTCTTGAGGGGTAAAAGTGTCATAAGGAATCGTCAGCACTCGCGACTAAGTGGTCAAGTACCTTGTTTGGTGAACAGCACTCCCGTTTCTCCTCCAAATATTCATAAGTGCCACCAATGCTGCAGACATCCTGGCTGCACAGATTATAACTAAGAACCCACGCTTTCATTCCAGAGAAACTCAGAATGCAGCAAGCCACCATCATCAGTTGAATATAAGGATTTCTAATTCTGCCAATGAATTACAAATTTCACAATCTGAGAATTGTACCTTGTCATGCAGTGATGTAACACAGAAACCCTGTTCATTTTCTGCCTAAAGTGCTGCTGTCATTGCAGGCATTATCCCCCCAGATTTCTCTGAAGGCTCTGATTCTCCTGGATATGAGATACTTTTGCCAATTTGAAATTGGCATAAAAAGACCTCTCAAGGCTCTGTCCATGTCTCCATACCACATGGAAGCAGTAAAAACAAGATAGAATACTGTATAAAATTCTAGGATGAAGGATGCAACAGAGAGAAATTCTGCCCCAGTCAAACTACCAGATTTTGCCTAGGATTTTTGTTCTTATTGCTTCCAACACAGCTGCTCTTCACTGACACCATTCTCATGTGTTATTTCATTCTCCTTATCACTCCTGCTTCTCTTGATGCAGTTTTATTGACTACATTTGTGTTATCCTGGATTCCCTCTCTTGTTTAAGTCCTTCACACCGATTTTACAATTCATTATTTCTCTCTACTCTTTCCTTTACCCAGATCATTCAAGTTTTCACTTATATTACTGAATTCCTTCAGATGTTACTCAAAGAATTGTGTAATCAGTTATGAGAAAAATATTGATTTCAGCAGGACTCAATATCAGTGTTCTTATCAATATCTATCTTGTTTAGCACCAGATCAATTTTCCACCTCAAGGGAAAACCAGATCTAAATGTTCACTGGACCATGCAAATACTGTACTTATTTCATTAGAACTCTGTGGAAGCCTCATCACACTATGGTAGTGGATGCTATGAACTTAAATTATAAAAGCAGTTTGAATAAAGTAATTAATATTCAAAGAGGATATGAGTTAACAGTATAAGAAATAAACAGTCACCCACAAGCAGATGAGGATCCTCCTCTTTTCCATGTGGTGCATGTCGGTGTTTTTGCAGATGGATGTTATGTGAGAGCCCAGTGAGCGAGTTGTATTTGTTATCAGCAATTATCTGATCACAACTGACACGCACCATTTAGGCTTGAAACTGAAGAACCCACCACACAGCCACAGAAAGCTGTATTAAGTTGGTTAATCAGCTGATTTCTCTCTTCCCACACCAAAAAGAAATAAAAATGCCTCTTTACATATTCTCTGGTGAAAGTAAAGAAAACCCTCCAAACTTTTTCAAAACGAAGACATCTTCAAATCAAACACAATGGAGCAGCTGCTACTGAGTTTCCTTGATGGGTATATTCTGTCATTAGGGAAATCAGAGGCCCTGCTAAATACCTTTTTTGTTTGGTTGTTTGTCAGCTCAAATACTGATTAGGTTCTCTGACAACCACATTGTTTATTTGCAAAAATACAGGGAGAAAAACCTTCAGTTGCAACTTGCATTTTGTAGAAGCAGTGGATACACTCAGAAATATTTTTTAAACTCATTTACAGTAGGAGATTTTACCATTATTTTAAAAAAAATGCAGAAAAGCTCAACTTAGATGATTCTTTCAGTATTGCTGTGCAAAAATGATATAAAATCTATTATAATACTAAATTTAAAGCAGATAGTAAACTTGCAAATTTTACTCAGGAAATACTAAGTTTCCAATTAAAGTGCATTTTGAGCAAAACAATACTGAGTTCTGAAACTAAGCACAGTATTGAAAAAGATGAGTCAGAGTACGAGCTACTTGACAAAAGAAACTTCAACAAAGAGGAGTTTGTGACAGAAGGGTAAGGGCCCTTTTTATCTTACCATAGCCTTGGATATAAATCAGAGCTGGCCAGAACAATAGTATTTACATGGCAAGCTGTGAAAGCCTAAAGAGAGATTTCTCTACCTTCATCTGGAAAAACCCACATCCAAACACGCCATCTGCCATGGCCTGCCCAGAGCCACTGTGTCCTCGAGAGCTGTGGACATCCACAGGCACAACCAGCCTGCAATTAACTTGCACCTTGCCCTGCTGATGCTCAGTCAGCCCAGAGTGGGACGTGCGTGGAGACATATTGTGCATGCTTGCACACAGTCACATTCTAAACTGTTGTTTTTAAACTGCAATCCCAAAAATTGGCTTCAGGTCATAGAATAGATAAATGTTACTGATGGTTATAATACTGCTAGTTGTGAGAGAAAATTTGCAGAATTGTCAGGGCAAAATTGTTTTAATTATAATATGAATAAGAATATATTCTACATAACATCATAAATACTAAATATGCTTTGAATGGAATGTTGAAATTTCTGATGGCAGAACTCTGACAGTGTCTGCAGCTTGTTGAAACTTTTAAGGAAACATTAAAATTTGTCTCTGGAAAGACAAGGAGAGAATATCAATTTAATGCTGAAAAAAGAGCCCTCTTATTTACTTAATTTGTGTGTTATTCTGTGCCAGCCAGTGATCATAAATATGTGTCTATACAGTCTGTCCCTCAGCAGGGGAGAGAGAATAATAGTATTGCCACTACAAACTTCTTGTGAAAGAAATATGTGGTTTACAAACTTCATTATAGAAAGCATTGAAGTGTGTTTCAAAAGAGGGACTCTGAAGTGGAAAGAAGGCAGGATATGATGTGAGCTAAAAATTTCATAGAACAAGGTTCTGCAGTCAGGAGTTGTGTTTGTCATTTAACGTGTGACAGAGAAAATGGAGATAAAAAACAGATAAAAAAAAGCTGCATGAAGAGCTCAGATCCTCAAAACCAAAAGATATTGACATGTGGGAAACAAGATTGCAAAGACAAGATTGGCTGAAGGTGGTGTGGACATCACTCATACAGAAGGAGTCAGAGGATGTGACGGCAACCTTGGTTAGACTGGTAAAGGAACCAGAAACAGAAAAAACTGAGAAACCTTCAGGACTAGCTCAAATTTGCTGTTTCAAACTAAGTATAGGAAAGGTTTCCAGTGCGTGTTGTCCTGATTGCACTGATCACCATAATTTCAGGGTTTCTTCCAAGTGGGGTTCACTCGTCACACAACCTCCACCGTTCCTCTTGGAGCTGAGATCTCTACATTGATTTATCACACATGCAACTTGTATCCAGGTTTTGGAGCTAAAGAACAAGTGCTTAACTGTTGTTGCCACCCAGTTTCTCCTTCAAAACCTACAGCTGTAGTCTTATTTTTTAAGACTTGTTTTTTTATTTTTAGTGTGTCTGAGAAATACCAGAACTACACTACCAAGAAAGATACATCTTGAATTTACCCACAGCAGTAAAAATGGGGATTGCAGCAATGTCAGCATTTTCAGAAGCCTCAGTCTTGACATAAGAGTAGGATATGGTGTTTATCAAGTTTTATTTGACATGTTTGTGAAATCTCAGCAGGAGACCACAGAAGTGGCCATTATGAGGGTGATTCCAGGTGCAAATATCTTCTGGTTCACACTGATAGAGTGTATTTCAGAGTGAGCAAGCAATAATTTTTGGGTGGTCAGGACAATAAGGCACAAAGCAAGAAGAGAAATTTTTTAGATCTATTCTTCCAATTTCATGTATGTTGTACAGAGTCCGACCAAATACAAACCAAATAACCCATCTGCACTCCTTACCCCGTTCAAAGAATTACATTTAGTAAAAGAGTTGAAAAACTAAAGATGTCAAAAACATTCACAGGCTAAACAGATCCCAGCGCAGATAACTCCATTTCAAGTAATCTAAATTCATCCCCATTATCACTTAAGTGAGCATTACGGCTGTTAGCAAACCCTACACAAATATTCAGATTTTTGTTTTTCCTGTCATGCTGAAGGTTATCTCCCCAGTTGCTCTGAAAAATCAGGTGACAACCATTTCCCATGATGCTTTAAGGGCTGTCAAACTGTCCATCAAACTGTCACCTGACCAATCGTTCCCATGGTTCTTTTAGACTTCTCGTATGATAAATTGAAAGGCACTATTATCTGCCTGTTGTGAAGAGGAACTGCTTAGGCTTTGATAAGATATCACTAGTCCCAGGTGAGAGGAGGCTGACAGCACATCAAGACAAGAAAACACATGGAAACAGTGAACACAGGAGCAAAAGGTTTACAAACATCTGTTGTCATTATTTATTACCCCTTTCCTTGGTTTTAGCTCTATCCTCGTTCTATGTCTGTTTAAAGAGACTTCCCTTTCTTCCCAGCCAGTCTTAACTGCTGCTATTTTTAAACCAGTTAGTTGTAGAATGAGAAATATTTAAAATATGAAAGATGTCTTTAATAAAAGGTTGCACTAGCTACCTTTTCTGATACATGTTGCTTTTACCATCATTATATTTGAAGATTTATATGATTCTAATGGTGCAATTATGTCACAGAAAAATGAGAAATCCTGTAAGACATGAAGACATTTTGAGCTCCACACATTTTTTTCATTGATACCTTGAGACCAATTCACAATTTCTTTGCTGATATATCAGATCTGTCCTTGTACAAGTATCCAAAGTTAGCTGAAGATACCTCAGACCCTAAACAATGTTGTTGTTTATTGTGGGCTGTCAATAAAAAGATGCTGGTTGCTAACATCACCACCTTGTGTACAAATATTTGTTTGCATGCAATTTTAAATGATTTTAGGCAATGCTAAAATTTCATTAGACAGCACTGCAAAACCTCCGTTGCACAAAAGAACATTTAAATAATTTCATCACTTAAAATACATTTGAGTCCTTCAGGTCTGTGTGACTACAATCTTATGTTCATCTGAGTTAAGACAACAATCCTTTACGCCCTGTGGACAAACATTATTCACTGGAGTAAGCAGTCAAAAATCCACAAAACAGGATTTTAGTGGTGGTAAACATACCCTGAAAACTACTAATAAAGGTAAGGTTCACACTTGAAATACATTCAGCTAATTTCTAAGGCCTCTTTTCTAATTAAAGACTCTATTGAGAAATAATGGATTATTACATTTTGAGGCACTTTCAACTTCCTCACATTTAAAATATACACGTGATTTTAAAAGTGAAAGCTCAGTTCATCCATGGCTACAAAGCATCCTGATCAATAAACATGATAAGATGCTCCCTTCAGGAGCCAGGTGAAAAAGGTACAGATGCAGTAACCACTGAACTCTGTAATACCAAGCTGATTTAGACAGGATTTCTTTTATCCCTTTTCATGTGGAAAATCAGTTAGTGTCAAGTGTGGGAGCTAGAGAAGAAAAACAAGAATGAAATAACAGGGCATTTTCCCACTCTCAAATGAAAAATTCTACTGAGCTAAAATATTCTCTCAGTTATTGCTGACCTGCTGGCTCACACAGCGGCGCTCTCTGGGCACTTTTCAATAAGGAAAGCACCCGGTCCCTTCCTCCAGGTCATTATAATGGAGAGATGTGGGAATATTGAAAAGAAAGAGATGGTATACACTGAGTGGTTGAGGTGGCGGCTGACTATTTGGATAATCATGTTGCATTAAACCCATATTGCTTCTGTTTTCTCTAATCTTCAGAAGAAGAAGCACCAGTGCAGAGGAGGAAGGGACTTTTCACACGGTATCAGGAAAATAGTATTGCATGTAGAGACTGGGGAGAGAAAGCTGCACTCTGCTTGTGAGAAGCTGGTAACTGGGCTGTAGAGGGAAAGCTGGGTTTGATTGGGCAGCAGCAGGTAAAAAGGGCAGGGCATAGACATGCAGGGCTCAGCACATGGACACAGGGCTTCAGGGTGGTATAGAGCAAAGCTGTGGCGGGTTTCACAGACAGACACAACAGCTGGATGATCTTAAAAGTGGATCTGCACAGCCAGGTGAGAACTGAGGGTAAGTGCTGATGTGTCTAGGAAGCTCCACTGAGGAAGAAGTTAAAAATGAACATACTGCTCACTACAGTATTTTGGTCGATAAATATTTGAGTATTTATTCTCAATAATGCATTTAGCATTGATCCTGCAGTAACAGAACACTCTGACAGAAGCAGAAAGTCTTCTGCAAACAGAACATTTCAAATTGCTTAGACAATGCCAAAGTCAGCCTTAAGCTATGGAACTGTAAAATACTCTGGCCACTGGCATTCTAGATTTTTCTCCACTGACCATTTGAAGTTTGAAGACAGCAAGTAAACATACAGAATGCACAAGTCTAGATCTTTATATTAATAAATTATGTTTACAGTGAAGAAGTATTAAAGGAGACTAATGCACAGTGCTTTGTTAATAATTTGGTTATACTTTGCTCACTGCTTGCTGTATTTACCTCCTGATTGGGAGTTTTGTCTGCCCAGATTGTAAATGAAGAACAGGATTTTGAAAAAGAATCTGATCCTGATCAGCTCCATACTTGCTGCCTCATCCACTCTGACAGAGTCACAGTATTCCAGTCTTGCACCTACTCAAATATGCAGCCCTTTGCAGTGCCCAACACATGCTTAACAAATCATGAAAAACATTATAAAATAGCTCTTTTACATTTTATCCCCTCTTTAGAAGTTCTTTTAACATATAAAGGAAGTGTTACCAATACGATTGAAAATGGGACAGATTTGTTCTAATGACAACACCAGCATTTGACAACACTGTTGACATAGCACAAGTTACTGCCTGGCAGCTGCCAGAATTAAAAAGAAAAAAAATATAGGAGGGAAATGAGCACAGAATTAGGCAATGACTTAATGACTGAGAAAAGGTTGGCTCAGGTTGGCCTGAGAGACAAGAAGTGCCATAGGAGCACCAGTAACTGATTGTAGAAGTTGAGTCTTCTGTTATAAGAAAATTTCATGGAACACTTTCTTCAAAGTTCAACCTAAGGAATTTAGGTGCAGTCACACAGGAATACTCAAAGAACTAAATTTCACTGAGTTTCCCTAATCTCTGGGTCATTGATCTTTGTTGAAGGAAGAGGCTGCTTGGCAGTGGAAATACAGAGCTCTCATTGCATCTACTGTGGCCGTCACACACACCAAACAGCAGACCTGGGCCACCCCTCAGTTTGGGGTCCTGTTTCAGTGTTGGGTGGTCTAAGACAGCAGAATCTCCTCTTTGGAAGAAAGAGCTGTGCAGCTCCCTGCAGCCCAGGGTCCCTCCATGGACCCACCTGAGCCAGGAGGAGACCACCCCTCTCTGCCAGAGGTGATTGCTCGAGGGCCCAGAGGACAAGGCAGGAGCTTTAGCCAGGGGCACAGAGGGCAGAGCACTGTATCAGTGGGTAACCTGGGCTAGAAACTTACAGGATATTACCTGGGCTTCAGTCACTACTAACCCTTTCATTTTGCTTTTGCAGTAAATGCAGGGCAGATTGCTTTAGTCACCTTGGATGGGAGACTACCCGGACTGACCTCATATTCACCCTGGACAGTAAAGCCTATAACCTGGTCAGACATCTCAAAACTGCAGGCACACCCCGATTTGGTATCTCCAGTATTTTTCCAATACCCCAGCATGCGAAAACATTTTTACTTTGACAGATCCCTCTGGGTTTGGAAAACCTTCTGGACTTCTACAAGTCCTGTGCACAGATAGGATGTGAAAAGAGTACAGCACCAGCCTTGTCGTGGAGGTAGGCCAAAAATTTTGCAAAAGAGATGGTAACACCACTGAAAGTATGTGAGAATAAGGACTGCCATCCTAAGTAACCTAAACCCCCTCAATGTTACTACTTTTGAAAGGCTCTCTCCTTTTGGACCTTGGCCCTGCCTATGTGTACAAGAAAGTGAATGGAGGCAAATGCAATAGGACTACTCATGCATAAAGCTGGTCACATGCATTAACGCTGCCAGGAACAAGGACTTTCTTTTCATACTTACACTAGAAATGCTGCTCAAAGAAATCCATCAACTAATTCAAACTCTAAGCTAGCTACTTCAGAACCTTGTACAATGGCCACACTCAATGGGTCCATTGAAGACCTGGAGACGAAGTAAAAACAGTTTTCTTTTTGAAGAACATTACGGGATCAATATAGTGCCGTGGATATTAGGAAAAGTCACTTTAATAAAAAGGAAATTGCACATAATGTAACAAAACAATTGCTATTTGGAAGGCCCTGAAGAAATGGAACAATGTAATATGATATTTCTTAACTTCATTTCCCATCCATTGCAGAAATCATAACAATAAAGTTTTCTACATAAGCAACTTCATGAGCTGAAAGAAGAGAATGTATAATTCCTTTCCTTGGACTAAGCCAAAAGAAATGAAGAAAAAAATTGATTCTTCTCTGTTAGCCTCCTGTGTAAAATTTTTCTCCTTATCATCTCATCTAGTCATATCTTTCTGCAGTTTGAATTACCCTCTTTTCCTCAATCTGGTAAGGCAGTGAAAGGATGTTTGTTCTGCTAATTAACTTTATTACCCTGATAACTCCCTGCAGCCTTTGACGAAAACAATTACCGTTCCTCCTTTTTTTTTTTCCCACTGGCAAAAAAAAAAAGGAGGAAAAAAAGAAAAAAAAAAAAAAAAAACGACTATTAATTAGAAACGAGGCCCCGGTCCCTGCCATGTTAGCCTGCCACGTTCTCAGACCCTCGAGCGGGATAGCATTACATTGTCAGTAGTAATTTAGCTCTCATCTGTCTCTGCTAATTATTGTCACATTCATCAAATTCATCAACAAAAGTGCTCTCAGAAGGATTGCATATTTGCAGTTAATACAGCATAAACTGGTATTACCCATCACCACATTTGTGATGATGAGAGGGACACAACTTATTCATCCCTAATTAGAGCAAGCTGGGTAATTAATTATACATTCCGCCTTATTACTTCTGAGTTCCCAGATATTGTTTGTCTAAAAAGGGGGAGAGAGAGGAAGAGAGAGAAGCCTGAAAATTAAAAAAAAAAAAAAAAAAAGGGAAAAAAAAGAAGGGGGGAGAGAGAGGAGAGAGAGAGAGAGAGAGAAATGTGTGATGTGTTTTGTCACATGTGCTATGCCATAATTCCCACCTGACAAACTAGCTGAATCAGTAGAAAATTGCAAGTTGTCAGCAGCAGAATAAACTGCTGTAATAGCTGATTAATGATCAACACCTGTGACAGGTGCTACACGGGACTGTAAACTTGGTGTGATTAACAGTCACTGGACGAATAAATATTAGTGACAGTCAGTGGAGAGCGAGTTTGTGTGTTTTAAGAAATCTCACACATTACAGTTATTGATATTTCCAGTGTAGGCACTTTCTTTTTGGTGATTATCTCACTACACTGGAAGTGTGTTTTAATCCAGTATGTTTGTTTCTCTTCTCTTTATTTCAGAGTTCAAGATGGTGTTTTGACAAGACGACCTTGCAGAGTTCACAACTGCGGACAAATTTAGAATTGTCACAAATAATTTGTTCCATGTCCAACTCATGGCAACACTCCCAAATATTCTTTAGAGGAACTTAAGTATACCTATACATAAGCCTACAGAGACAAAACCAAAAATATTGTATAAGTATACACATTTTTGGGGCCACATTTTCAAAGCCTGTAATTCTAAGAGTCAACTCAGTTTTGTTTCTTAGGTCAGTGATCATGACATGCACGTGACTGCTGCAGGAAATCAGTATTTTTTCATCAAAGATGCACGAATTTCTTCTGAAGGACAATTTCATTCTCATTAATATTGACATAGAAAATTCCTGTTACAATGGGGCGTGAAAGTTATCTGTTCATGTGATTGCTCTATGCTCAGCACAAGTAGTATTTAATCAATTCCTAGATACAACTAGAGCTATATCAGGATACTCTTTGGATAGTATAAACCACATTTTACATCTTTGTGCATGGTTACAGATATGCTGATTAGGTAAAATACATATTCTTGTGCAAAAAGACATGTATTAGAAAGTGAAAAGACATGAACACAGACTCAGAGAAGCCAGTAACTGCAGATTTTGCCAGCAATCCAATGTCATTCTCGTACTCTAAACATGATATAACAACACTGTCTTCCTCTACCAAGTCTTTACTAGGCCAAAAAAAAAAAAAAAGATTAAAAAATCGCAAGTCATGATTTCAGAGTCTCGCCTGTGCATGTGAAAAAAACTAATTCTTGGTCAGATATATCTAATACATCATTCTGTCCATGGGACAGCTCAGCTATGTTACACACTAGGTCTGTTAGAAAAATAGAGCTCAGCATTTTCCTCAGAATAACTTTTTGTTATAGCCAGAAGTAATTAAATATATCCTACCTGCCAAGATTTCCCTGTATCATGGAGCACATTAGGAGACATGGAAACGAGTAAAAGGCAAAAAAAATTACTGCTTATATCATTTCCTGAAAAGAAATAATAATATATAGCCTTTCCTAGAGCACTAAATATTCCAGACATTTTATGGAAAACCCTGAACATGGAACTGGGCTGCTGCTCCCAGACTCACAGTCATGCATCCATAACAACCAACTGGACTTTTTTTCCCATTCCATGTTTTCTAACAGCAGCAGAAAAGAAAGCTTTAATTTCCTGGTCTAATTGATTACCAACCTGCTTTTAGGCATGAACTGTTACACAAACTCTTCTTTCAGATGTGGACAACAGTGGGGAAGGGCTTCATAAAAGGGTGGCATTTAGGTCACCTGAGAACCTCCCTGTATGAAAACTTCCCATGAACTTCCCTGTCATTGTTTTACAACTGAAATAAGGACAGCAGAGGAACTTACAGAGAAGAGAACATAAATACTATTTCCACAAGCCCCAACAATTGAATAATAGTTTAAATGCATCTAATCCTTGTCCTTTAAATACTGAAAAGAAGGTTGAAATAATATCCAGTCTACTTCACAGGAAAATATTATTTCTATTTTTTTACCAATGTATATCCTTCAATTCCCCATTTTCATTTATTCCTGCACCTGAAATATAAAAAAACCCAAGCAACCCATTTACCAAAAAAAAAATAAATATGCAGAGAGATGAAAATACATTTTGTGGATAATAGTTTGCTAGGTATAACACTTTTGTTTCCTGATTAATCTCCAGTGTAGCAACCTGAAGCATAGAAGCAATAGCTTGAAAGCTTTATGCAAAACATATGTAAATTTGTTATGCTTTAGTACAGATACATCTGAATAGGCAGCAGTGCTGTGAGCCAACAGCCTCGGAAGGAGGCCAAGCCCACATCCAGATGCCACTGATAGAGAGACACTGTGGCATCAATGCTCCCAGCTGCCAGCCTCACCAGGCGCTTTTTACAACATTTGACTGCACAAGACCTTGCAAAGCTCTCCACTGATAAATCGTAATAACACACAGAAACAATTCCAGTGAGCATGAAATAAAAAAATCTAACAATAATAAAAAGAAAACCCGTTAAAATAAATATTTTCCTACAAGCAATCGCTATCTGGAAGTTGTATTATACCTTTATTGAACCAAAGAGCAAATAAGAGTATCAAAATTAATGCTGAATTTAACAACAGCTTTTAAAGGTGATTTTACATCTTTCAGTACTATATTTTATGAAATTGGATCCATTACCTGTCCCATATACAGAGACATAAGTTTAGTCTTTAAAATGAAGGGTGGATATAAGGCTCAAGTGAAGAGATAAATTTGCTCCAATTTGCTGTGCTTTGGAACAATTTGCAATTTGAAAAATATATTAAAAAAAGAAAAATGGAAACTATCAAAAGACAATGGCATAGCAAATTAATCAGGCCTCAGGAGAAAAGAAATCCCTCAATTCCCTGTAAATTACAAACCTTGTCATTTCACTTAATATATTGCAAATCTGATTTATCAAGTAATTCTCATCCATTCTTTAAAGTAGAACAAGTCAAAAAAAACCCTAAGCTAGTGTGACCAGGAAAGCAGCCATTGTGAACTATCTGACTAAATTTAAGTAAAATGAATTTGGGATCCCATTTCAATATCACTGTCACTCATACTGTTCAGACTATGAATCAATCATAAACAGGCTTCAAGACAGATATCCCTTTGTTTAGGAATAGTTCACCAAAATTTTCAGAGTAGCAAATCTCATAAGAGAGTTTTAGGTTATTCACTGACCCATAGAACATACATTATCAAATTTCATGTGGAAAAGAACGTGTGTCTGAAGCAAAAATACTGAATTCAAAAGTAAATCCTTTATCTTCTAAATCACACAAAAGCAACAAAGAATTACCCCTCAAAATTTCAGGAGATCTTGACCCAGATCTACAGTACTTGCAAAGTTCTCCTTTCATTCATTCATTCATTCCCAATTGTGAAGAAAAACATTTGTCAGAGAATGTTGGTGTCACAAATCTTAGAAATCAATTAGAAATATTACTTGTTTTCCATAGCTATTTCTAGCACAACAGAGCAAAGCCAACCAGCATAAAATGAGAACACTACGAACAAGCATAGCTCTCATTCTCTTTTGTTCATGTCACTGCCTTTACCGCTTCAAAAAAGAAATAAAAATTAATAATTGTTGAACTGTATTCTGGGACATCTTGGCTTTTTTTGCTTCTTCCTACACTGTTATCTATGTAATTTTAACAGCATCTCAGCATCACATGCAGACAAGACTTCCAAGATATTAACTTGATTTCTTTGTACAACTCCTTTTCAGAAGTCATTTGCAAAGCATCTGCATCCTCTAAAGGAAGAAAAAAATGCGCAATTCACCTGATGAAGATAGAAAATTGTAATTACAGACCATCCAACAATTTTGATAATTTCAGCAAGACAGCTTGCTGAAAACTATGTCTTTTAGTTTAGAAAATCACACAGAGCTGCTCTGTAGTGGTGTCTGTGGTGCAGAACCGCACAGGGGGGAATTGGGGAGAAAACCCAGCATTTTTGGTTCAGGATTCCCTGTTTGCAGGATTTACTGATGCTCCTTGTGGGCTGAAACCTTTGTGGGTGGGATCCCACTGGTCCCCTTCATTATTGGTGGCAACCTTTCAAGTCCATGTGCACAAAGTTCACACCTTTTGCTTTGCAGAAAATCTGAATGAGTAGAAACACCCACTCTCCACAGAAGGAAACATTTCAGGATGTCACTGTGGAAAGATAACTAAGAGAATACCCCTGAGGCAGAAACTTGGCCAAAACTCTGAATTTTGAGACGGCTGCCTACTTTTTCTGCAGGAATTTTAAGTATCTTTAACTTCTTCAACAATCTAATATTTTTCATCTTGAAAGCAATATTCTTACCACAAATGAATAAAAATCTAGGCAGCTAATAGCATTTTTTTCCTGTTTTTGATTTTTCCATATGAAAGTATGTTTCCACGCCTATTAACATTCAATTTAAGGACTCTTAACTGAGTTAAGAGATGAAGTCTGATGTATTATCTAATTTTGAATGAGTGGTCATTCCTAAGATAAGAATCAGATTTTGGCATGTTTTAGTATTTTTCCTTAGATTTTCTATTTGCACATATGTTGCCTGTAACCTTTCAAAGTTGAACACTCAAAGATTTTTGAACAGAAGGATCAGCATTTCCCCCAGATGTCCTTATTAAAGAGATGCAAATATATTTTCTTTAACAGCAGCATTAATTGCTCTACAAGCTCCAGTGTGTCATCATTGAAGCATCATTCAAAAAAAGACCTGCACACATGAAATGCTCATTGATGGAGTCAGCAGTTAAACACGTGAGGAACAGCACAGCACACATGGCATGGCACGGCTCTCCCAAAATTCCTGGTGACTCTTGGCAGATTACTGAAATGGCAATAAAAAGGGTTTTTCCAGAAGTGAGTCATGTTGAACATTGAAGGAAAAAGTCATCTGGGAGAATGATTAATGGCTCTGAAAAACTAACTTAACCATTACAAATATTGATCCTGCCACCATTTTTATGAAAAGCAGTACATGAATCGATGGAAACTGATAGCCAAAATAAAATAGCACTTATTTGACATACAGTTGGTGTCTATATTGAGGAGATGACACACAAAAACAAGACTAAATCAAATTGCAAATGGAGAAAAGGCCCCCTAACAAATCAGTAAGATGCATTAGGCAAAAATACAGTTTTTGTTATTTTAAAGCATGTTCCTCACCTATTCCTTGACCATAACACCTTCTTGGAATGACATTTAAATGTACAGAAACTTGAAAAAAAAAATAAAATTCTATGTGTGCCTACACATTTACATGCCTGTTTCTCCTCTCCATGGATACTCTGCCACTAATTCTTTTTTCCCACTCAATTCTTTCTCATCACACATTTCTTGAGTAAGTGCACTTGGACCTCATTTGAAGCAAAGATTCCTGTAAACATTGTTGTATAACAATATAAGAATATGGATGCAGCATTTATAGAGTTTACCTGATACAGGTCCAGTATCAGACTTTAACCCCATTTACAATCACACTACAAAAGGGACGCCTGTCAAAGCAACAAGCAAACCATTTCTGCTTGGATTACAATTAGACGTAGCTAATTACTGAACATTTGTTGAAAAGTCACTAATGTATACAAACCAGGAAGTTAGATTGTGATGCACGCTTTGATGGATACAATGTTTTAGGGTTAAGATTCATAAAGCTTTGTAAACATTAGGAGCCAAATTGAGTCCACTTGTACAGGAGCACAAGGAAGACACACAAAGGAAGGGGCAGAACAGGGAAGGTGGTCCCTGGGCCAGCCCTCGCCCTGCTCTAGGCAGACAGGAGATAGAAGGAAGTGTTAGAAACCTTCTGCACAGAAATCATTGCTTATCAAAGAGAATCCATTTCTTCTATCACTCGAGGCACTTCAAGTCCTCTAAGTACTCTTTGGGTTTCAGAAACTGTGGATTAGAAACACATTTTGGGCTGCATTTCACTGGCTGCTTAATAGGAATGGTTTTCATTTTCATAGGAGCTGTTTTTAAGCTTGCCACAACCATTAACACCATATTTTAAACACACTACTGGAACAGGTTTACAGGATTTTTGAAGGGAAGTTCATGTCTGTGTACACCTTGCCAAGCAAAACATTATGTGAAAAACTTTGGTAGAAAAAAAAATTCATTCCATTTTAATGACTAGAATACAGCAATTACAGTGTCATATAATTTAACCAATTATTAAACACTTGAAGAAATCCTGGAATGTTTAATGGAAAATATAGATCCAAAAATGAGAACAAAAAATGCTCATAAAAAAACCCCAAAATCTGTCTTTATTTTCTCATTCTCTGTTTTCTGGAATAGCTTGGAAAGAATCACGCTATATTTTGTCAGACCACTGTTTAATAGCTTTCAAAATTGAGTATTTGATTTGAAAGTAGACATAGCTTTATTTAAATCAAATTTAACCAATATACACTTTGTGAATGTGACCTAAAGTTGTCTTCTCTGATGGTAATTCCATGTAATGGAATTATTTTTAATGACATTTTCATTGACTTATTAGAAACCAAATCTAAGATGTGAGTAAAAATATGCAGCTGAGGGATACATAAGAAGTCAGCCAAATCACCTGTACCAGTATTTTAGTTTATCCAAACAAATTCCAGGTCTTCCCCATGAAAGAACACTGTCATGGGAAGTTTATAAGGATTCCTAAAAGCAAAAAAATGCCCAGCAGCAGCTCCTCATACTCCAGGCCTCCTAAAAGAAAATTTGATCTCCTGGGACACAGGACAGCCACAGTGGAACCCTGACCTGGGAAAGGCACAAACTCCAGGGAATTCCTTCTCCAATCCCCTGACATCCCCAGCCTGGCCTTGGCTTTCATGGCAAGCTCCATCCAGTTCTGCTCCCTGGCTTGATCAATGTCTGCTTCCAGGAAGGGAATTTTATGTAAAAAATCTTATTCTAGTACACCTTGCATCAATCTCACGGTTTTCTGTGAGAACATATTTAACAGATAGATGCTTCAGATTTGATGAAATTTCCCGAGAATTCCTTACTTGTGATAGGAAAATTATAAAATGCTAAGAGATCAGAAAAATTGCAGAGATCAAAAAATTCACATGAATGGGGAAGAAAAATGAGAAAGAAATTTTTTATTCTTTTATCTGGAGAGACAGAGAAGTTTGGATCTGCAGTTAGGCTTCTCAATGAATCATATATGAACAGATCTGAGGATAACAATGATCGGCATGCAAATTTTAGATTTTAAAATAAGGATTTGGAAAATATGACAATAATAATGTAAAAGAGGAGATTATTTTGAGTCAATGATACAATTTTCCTACAATAAAAGGGTACAGATACTCATATCTGAAATAGTTTTCTGTTTTCTAGTTTTCTATTTAGAGAAATAAATAAAATGTAACTTTATAAGCTTTAGTTTTAATTTGATGAACATGCAATTGGGTGCATATGCAAATTCCAGATTAATCTTCAAAACAGTATGTTTATTTCTTATTCTCCAATGCTTAGACCAGTAATGATTACACAGAAGCAAGTACAGACAATTGGACTTATTTTAAAAATTAGTACTTAGATTTTAGTAATATTCATATTTTTACCCTATTATATAAATGAAATTTAAATTATTTATTTATTAAGCTGAGCCACTGAATATTTATTCACATTCTAGCTAAAGGAATCAGTAAAAATGTTAAATATAAAACATATGCAATTTTAAGATGGCATTGTACTTCTGAAACATTTTGGTAAGAATATTAGGAATATCTTCCAATGAAGACCTAACAGCGATGTTTTGAAGAGTGACAGTGTGATCAGTCAAAGAATCTGATTTTTGAATTCTTGTCCAAACAAGTCCAATCTACATATCATTATTGCCTTCTAAAAAGAGAATTCAATGGGAGCTATGTCTCTAAAAACTGAAGAACTAAGCAGTACAAGGTGCTATTCTAAAACTTTCAAATTTTAATGACATACATTATTTTTTTGAGGGAACAGAGTCCACAGTTTCATTATTTCCCTTCTTAAACTAGCAAGGAAAATTCTGTTAGGGAGAGGGGCACATGCATTAACATGATGTTGGTTTAAAAGGTTATTCTGAACTCAGGTTCAGCCCTTGAGCCCGTGAGCAGCTCCTGGAGGTGCTGAGTGCACTCCTCACGCTTCAGGAAGCCAAAGGCAGAGGGAGGGACTGCACAGACCTCAAGACCTTTGGATGCAAAATTGACACCTAACCTGGTTAAAAATCATATTTATAACATTAATTTTGGTTTGAATGCCTCATTAATTAATTTTCCATAGTGCATAGTTCACAAGTGCTGACAAAATGTCTGTATCTTCCCAGCTTCTCTGAGGAGAAAGAGCACGGTACCATCATGAAACATAATTGATGCAACCCCTAAGACAGGGTACGAGGTAAGGGCTGCCTGGGTCCAGCCATGGCAGGCTTTTTTATGAATATCAGCAGCTCATGAATATAAACAGTTACAGAAAAATAAAATTTATAAAACCTAGACCCGGGAACAAAAATCTCAGAGATCAACAACTCCAAAAGAATCTAGTGTCACATTCCTAAGAATGTCAGATTAAACTAACATGTGCCAGTCAATATTGGTACACTGTGACCCTTGACGCCTCCTAAGCAAAACTATTAAGTCCAACATTTTCTCCTGTAAGCACTTATCTGTAAGGATGGCTAACATGTCCTCTAAAGCAGATATTGAAACTGATTGGACAATAGGTAGATACCAGACAGGGGCCTGGGGGCCGACCTCTAGAAATAGGGGGAGAAAATCTTAATCTGCAACACAATGCAGCTCTCTTGAAACCCTATCATTTTCACTTCCCATGTGTCTGCTGCCTGACTGTGAATGGATTTGAAAAGGAATGGTTAGTGCTGAAAATTGGATCAGAGCTAACATTCTCTCATTTTTATCAGCAGCTGCCAAAGGTCATCTGACATAATAGCTGATGAATTCAAGCCCAGTGGATTTCATTTGCAATTTTCAATTTACTGAGGCCTCCAAACCCCACAGTGATAAAAGCTTCCCCTATCGTGGCCTGTCACAAACATCAAGAAACTGCACAAACCCACAAGAAAGAAATAGGAGAAAGCTGTGCATCATCACAGTTACAGATAAGGAGAACAGGAAGAAACAGTATCATGTAGAAAGGTGTGGAGCCGCATGTGTGGTTGAGTTTCTAAATGCCAATTGTAATGAAAAGACTATGAAGAGCAATCAAATAACTTCTACAGAATAACATCATGGATCCCCTCCCCCCCTTCAGTTTCAAAATTGCCTTCTAATCTCTTGCTTGACATCCTGAAGATAAAAGTGAAAGTGAAAAAACCCTGTTTATTTAGACATGGAAAGTATTGTAGTTGATATATTTACAGTAGTTTTGATTTACAAATTCCTGCTATTAAGAGAACTATTACCAGAGAAGCTATGTCAGCACCAAAGAAGGAATGCTTTTGTTTGCTGGCAGATGGACTGGAGATCTTCACTTCTGATCCACAGCGAGCACAAACGAGCTCCAGTCCATGGGTGCTGAAGTTTTCAGAGTCTACTCATCCATGTCCATACACTCAGAGACTTTTCCATATGTAACTACATTCACCCTAGATCTTTGTCACATCAACACTGTAAGAAATTAGCGTGAGATCCTGTTCCAAGTGACCGGGAAAAATAACTAAATAAAACCCAAAGTCCTTCATCCTGGAAGAAACATCTTTTGCTAAAAGGCCAAGTAGCTCACATTCTTTGCCTCTCCAAGACTTCATGATGAAAGAATATGTATGGAAAGGAAGACTTGTTTCACCTCTAAATGAAAAAAAAGAAAATAAAAAAATTTTGTACTCTAACCCTCAATTTCAAAGTACTAATTCAACCCCAAGAGCAGCAGCATTTGATGCTACCATCTACCACATTTATGGCTTTACTTTAAATTCTACTACACACTTGTTGCTGTGGTACAAACTCAAGTTTCTCCTTTCAGTAATCTCAACTAAGTCAAATAAACAGGAAACAGAAATATTGCCAGCTGGATTCTACTTGGACTCAAAGCCAAGGATGCAAATAACTCAGAGATGTTTCTACTGTGAAAAGCCCTTGGTTAGTGCAAAACATAAAATCAGAGGAACGCCAAGTACAGACATTATACAGTGAATAATGGCACATTATTCTGTGCTTGGAATAGTTCAGCTTGTCTTTCGAAAAGTTATAAAGACCTCAGAAAGAGAATTGCTCATGATGATTCTCTGTTGATTAAATGTAGAGAAATGAGTATCACAGAATAAGTTGAGTTGGAAAGGGCCCAGCAGGATGAAGTCCAACTCCCTGCCCTGCACAGGTAATGTGAGTATCATTTCATCTGAGTATTGGCAGGTGAGTTAATGTAACTGTTAATGTCAAAAGAACATTTACAAAGGTATTTTTCCTTATTGAGCCCGATAATGATAGTTTCTCTATTATTTCAGGAAGGTGGTGACAAAGAAACCATGTGTAGATGTAGACAGCACTTCCAGGGAGAGAATTGCCAAGGTACCACAGAACTGCTTCCTTCAGGTCTGCACAGAGCAGCCACACAACAGCAGCACTGAAAAATTTTATAGCACTAGTACTCGCATTTATTTTCAACACCTAAAAATGTGATACATTCCTTTCTGCAGGTAAATATATTATGCTGTAAATAGAATTGTGTCTTGGACAGAACAAAAGCAGAAAAGATAAAAAAGGGATTGTAAAGAAAATGCCATGGCTGTGTAGAGATGAGGGCATGCATTTCAATATTTTTGTTTCCAATTCCTTCCTTCCTTCCTTCCTCTCTTCCTTCCAGAAGCCTCCAGACTCCAGTTTATGAGGCAAGGAGACAGTCCTGGCCCTCCCCAGGAGAAAACAAAGCAAAATGCTTTCAAGCTAGAATTGGCTTTTCAAGACTTATCACACCTGATGCCAACAGATAAATTAATGCCAGAAGTTAATACTAATTCCAACAGCTTTGTTAGCCTTTACAGTATCAACAGGGAAAAAAATCTTGTTGTATAACTATTCCACTCAGCATTGACTCAAAATGGTCCATATTACATTACAGTCTGCTTACTCTCCTAGAGGCCTGCAAGCCTTCCACATGTCTGTTCAGTCATTAGTCATCTTTTCTGTTATTATAAAAGTGTACCTGTAAGAATCAGGAAGTCCTGGGATCTAACATTATCCCTGGCATGGGATATATACAGCCTTGACTAAATCACTTCAGCTGAGAGCTTCAATATGCTCTCTGCAAACTGTGAATAAAATCATCAGTGCAGGAGTAGAATTAATGCTTGAACAAGTAATGAAGTCATAGAGGGGTTAAGTATCTCTGAGCATTCATTCATGAATGATTTGTAATGATCACAGGCAGAGGCAGTTTCTGGTTTCTTCTCCTTGGAATCCCTCATGTCTCAAGTTCCAGAATGGCTTCACATCTCTTTTGAAAGCAGGACACAGCTGGCATGAAGATAATTCTTTGGGAAAAAGAGCCCTGTATTGGTGGAGTGAAGTCTCACCTGCTGAGTCTTGGTTAGAGAGAAAAGACAATGAGGGAGAAGACTGAAAATATCCAACCTTATTCATCAGCATCAAGTTCTCAGCTGTTAACTGACAAGTTCATACATGAAAGACCGAGCAAAAAAACATTTGACACTGGAAAATCAGATGCTTCTACCATGCAGAATTAGCAAAGATGGGTTATAGGAAAGATAGTTATTAGAAGCACTGGTATATAGAAGATAAAAAAGTGAACATTAAATGAAGAGTGCTAAGTTAAAATGTACTTTTCATCGTCAGCCATTGTGTTATGACCACGAGCTACAGCTGAGCCGATTAGAACATTTACTGACAGTAAAACAATGTAGATTGGTGCATGGCTGAGGAGCTGTTAGTCTGGCATAACTGAACACATTACTCCACAATACAACCAGAGTCTATTTATAGTAGTTCTATTTGTATTAGAAAGATCATGTTTAAAATGATGTGCTTTAATTCACTCTTACATCAACCTTTTCATTTTAACCAGCAAATTATTATTTCAAAGCATTTATCATCCTTCTATTTTAGATAAATCTAAAAAAAATTTGGGTTATAATTTGCTTAAATTCTGCTACTTTATAAATACATGGTAAACTTTATTTATGAATAATAATAACTGATACTGCATATCTGCAGTGTCATTTCTGTTCATTTCTCATCATCTGAAGATGATCTGCAATATTTGCAAGAAACAATACTAGCTTTAATAGATTTGGAGAAAAAAATAACAGCTTTGATCATGGTTTAGAAATAATGAAGTAAAATAAAACAGGTCCAATCCAGAGATTATCTGAGCATCCTCACTTCTTGATGAAGCAAATGACAACTGCAAAACCCTTGTAGGTTCTGGCCCTGGCACTTACAAACATGCTGTGGAAAGTCAGTCTGACTTCAGCAGAGTGAAATTGGAAAGAAAACAATTTTCTTGCACCTCTGTCTTGTGAGATTCAATTATCAGTGTCTGATCTTGTAAGGCATCAAGCACCCTCCTGTGAGGTCCTCCAGTCCCTCTGAAATCATCACAGGGAGCTGAGGGTACTCACAGGCCAGGCAGGACTGGACCCTAAGAGAGCAGAAAGCCACGAGTGGGCATGGGCTGGCCTGAGCCAACCATCACCAAAGAGTGAGACCAGAGAGATCCAGGGATCTGGGATTGTGTGGAAAATGCTCCAAGACTGGGGAACATTTGTTACAGTTAAATTTCAGCTGTTTCTATCACTGCTTATTTTACTGCTATCATGGCAATACAGTTCTAGTCTTATAACTCAGGGCTCTTCTCCTTCAACCCCCGAGTCTAAAATGGCATTGGAAAGATTAGTTTAGCTGCTTCAGTTTAGCCCTTCTATCAGAGAATGCATCAGAAAAATGTTCAAAAATCATCTCTTACAATTCACAGAAGCATTTCACGATGTGTTCCTCTTCCCTGGCAAACAGGAAGAGCAACACCACAACACAGCCTCCACCACAGCCTTTAACTGGACTTTGAAATTACCTGATATTTGATTACTTTGATATTTGATACTAATGTTTCAGTAAAAACACCCTATGATAAAATTAAATATATGTTCTGCACTGTATCTTCAGTCTTGAAAAACAAATGCTGCTGGAGGCACGACCTATATCAATACTCCAATTAATTTTAGGAATGAAATTAATGCATGCTTTTGTTCACAACACTGACATTAGAAATGACAAATCTCCAACTGAGAAACTTGAAAACGTTACTGATGTCTCACCTAATTAATAATGTTTATCTGAAGTAAACTACACCAGTTTCTTTACATCCAATTAAAAAGTGGCTGGAGAGGAAAGATTGAACCCAGGCAAATATGACTCAGTGTAGCAACCTGCAGGAGGTTGTCCAGTTCTCTCTGTAAGAATTTCAATAATATTTATTTTAAGAGTACATATCTACTAAATATAAGGCAATAGAGTTTAGATCAGTTTTGTGAAATACTCTGAAAGTTTTTGAGTATATAGAGTTGTTATTTACATATGAGGTTTGGCATGATAAAAATAGCATACCAAATTATAAGCAGAATTAAAAATTATATACTGTAATTTAGCAAGGAAAACCCCAATTATTTTCATTTTTCTTCACTGTCTCAGTTTTATCTTGTAATAATTTACTATATCCTGGTATGCATTGTGTTAAACATCAAAAACTTAATAAGCAATAATTTCTCAAAAGTTCTTCATTATTTCAATATACTTCTAGTGCTAACAAAAATGATAATTTCACATAATGTAGACTCCCTTCTTAAGCTACATCTTGAAGACAAAATATCAATTAGAGTTGCCTAATTTCCATATAGGTTATATCAATAAAAGTGTAGCAACTTCTCAAATATATGTTATTTATGATTTAAGTAAATAGTATTTCATAACACTTCACAGAAGTGGAGAATATACAAAATTTACTGGTGAGGAAAATGAGCCTTGAAGGAATAGAAAGTGTTCAGTATTACTCTGTAAACCCTTAAAAGCAACAATCTAATATATCATTAATATATCATTAATCTATCCGTCTTCCAAATTACAACTATAGCTGCAAATTTTAATGAGAAAACCCAATTATATCTTTTTCCCACCAATACAATTTCCTTCTATTACTGAAGTTTTGCTGGGATGAAAATAGCGAGATTAAGACTATAGCAAATGATTCACATCTCTAAAAATTTTAAAAAAATTAGTCCTTATGAGAAATCCATATATTTTCATAGGGGCAACATAATTTTTCATTTAACAAAGCTTTTTCATCAGTTATTGAAAAAAATTGGACTATTAGGATTTACAATAAGACAGAAATTTCAGGTTTTTTCCCACTAGAGACTCTTTAGGGATTTGTTTGTAAAAAGAAAATGAGATGCTCTTGGTGAACTCTAGTGGAGACCTCTAAATTTCCTTTTCCTTTTTTTATTTAAGGTACAATTATTATGATAATTTCAAAATCTCTAGTTTCTATTTTACCCCACCATAGTGGTAAATGGTGTGATAGAAGAACGAAAACACTGCAAGTACCTTTGAAATTTTTTTGTTCCAACTTTAACTACAAGATTTTGAAATCATTGAAACACTGAAAGAGTATACAAGTTCTCACAGGGGTTATTAATACAAATTTTAAGTTCTTTTCATTTCCTATTGTCAACTATTATGTAAATCATAATGTGACAATCACTACTATGAATATGACAGACAGAAAACTTTTTTGACAGTCAGCTCCCAAGAGTTCAAAATGTTGGGAAATGCCAACGTCAAGGTTATCCAGCTGATCCAGTGAAACAATTAAGGACTATGACATTATCTTCTACTCAGTGTACCAAGACATGTTGTAAAATGCTGACTCTTAGCACCTGAATGAAATACAACAAAAGTTGTCCAGAAAAGCTGAAAAAAGCCACCAAATTCTCTAAGTGGTACATCTATTTTATCTGTATTCATATTGCTGACATGAAGCACGTGGCCTTGTACCTATACACAATTGTGTAAATCCTGAAAAACTACTCCTAACCTTATAATCATGATATTTAGACATTATAGCTGCTTTCTCATTCCCACAATATAATGACTAACTGCCACTAACAACTGATCATTACCATGAGGCTGGGGCAGCTACAGCCATGAATCCAATTCAATAGTGCCCAAAGAGGATCAGGTCCTAATCTGATTGAAATTATTAGAAATACATCAGGGAAATTAGTTTCAGGGGCAAGAGTGGAATTAAAAGTACTAAAGATGCAAAGGAGGCCTTCCTAAACATCTAGTTTGTGTCAAAAGATGATGACCTAGTGACAAAAAGGGGAAAAGTTTCCTTCTCTTTGAAAAATTGGAGTTGGTCAGCATAGTTCAGGATTCTTTTTATGAAATGAATAGTAAACTCTGCATTATGAATCAGATCCTCAGGAGGTGGAGACAAAAACTGGCCTCATTTTGATGGCTGTAGAATTTAGGGTTTTCAAAAGAGCTAAATCACAAGAGGTAAATGATGAACAAAATCTGAAATGTAATTAACCAGTTCATGGCTAGTTGTCCCTTTCAATACCAGTCTGAGGAGTCTGCCACCAGTCACATTTTAGGCTCCACTTGTCTTTGGCAGAATCTAAACTGTTTCCCAAACTTTACCCACAGTTGTTGAACACAGATGTCAAATCAGTTTTAGGAGGACCCTGCTGAACAGTGGAAGCTCACAGGATATTCTCTGTCAGAAACATCCTTGTAAAATATCCTTGTACTCTTGCCTTGCTCCTCTATTTCTGCAGACTTCATGAGCACAGCAGGCCCCAGGCTGACCCAACATATCCTTAGGTACTTCATTCATGGAGAGAATTCTTTCTTTCTTGCATATCTTCTCAAAACAGTCCATCAGAGAAAGTAATTTTGGATGTTGATTTGTTCAACCTGTTAAGACTCCATCTACTTTCCTGTTTGTGACCACTGACGAAGTATTGCCTGGAACAGTGACAGGAGACCTGTCATCCTTCTTAAATTATGATCTGCATCTACCCCCTTTGTCCCATGGAATAGTGACCTATTGCAACAAGGATCTTTGAAATAAAAGCTGACTGATAAATCCACTTCTCTAAGAGCATGGAATTCTAAGAGCCTTGATTCTGCATTTCATTAGGCAGCTTTACTTATTCATTTCATGGAAAATATAGCCTATTTTGGTTTAACTTTTTCTCTGTCGTCTCCCTTTAAAATGTGCTACATATAATGTTTATCTTTGATCAGACTTATTCAGCAGATAGTAGCAGCTTTTGTTTTCAAAAAGTGACCAGAGAATTGGTTTTCTATCAAGTGTGTAGTTAAGACACCTCATAGAGCTCTGTTTTTCTGTACTTCTCTCATTCTCTGCCAACTGGTACCTCAGTCTTATTGGTATCCAATAATAAGCCCGATTACAGCTAGCCCTAGGAGACATGACAAAAAGAGAGTCCTCATCTTGCATTAATTGCTCGTATTGAAACTATGCCACATCTCTCGAAGCTAGATGTTGCTTAGTATCCCTTTGATATGATAATGACATGCTTCTTAGCAGATGAATATGCAAATTAAAAGCAGTAATTTGGTGGCATGCACCTGCTGACACTGCACTACTATGCTTATGTGCTCCTCTGTAACACTGCAGCTACACAAAAGCATCACAGAGGTAAAATTAAATTCTAATGTCGTATATATTAAACAGATGCTTCCACTTTTCTTTGTATATCTACTTTTTACAGAATTTGCTATTGGAATCTCAGTTCTCCCTACATGCAATTAGTGGACATTTATGTGTCATACACAGAAATGTACTTGGAGCTATTTAAGGGCTCTGTTTTTAAAGAAATGGTTTACATGAACTGCACTCTCAAAGCAATTTTTTTTTCCCCCCTTCATAGCAGAGAGGAAGAGGATTTTAATCTTGATGCACAAAAGACCTTCATTCATAAAAGAAATGCATACTTGAGCATGGCAGCTTGCAACAGAAAATTTCTGTGGTAAAGATACTGCAGAATATACACTTATCCAAACTTTCTGATACTGATTATGAAAATTCTCCAATGGGTTCCATGAATTGACTGTGTTAATCACAGGGAGCCAGATCTACCCTCAGGTGTGCCCTTGAAGGTCTTTATATGTGAGTAAGGTGTTGAGTGTGAAAGTAGAATTTGGTTCCACATTGCCAAGATGCTCAGAATCCTCGTGAAGCTGATGGTGCCAACATGCTTGGTCCAGCAGGGCACAGGTACCAATGCTGGACTGCCCCAGCTCCTGCTAAAAATGCTTATTATTCCCTGGAGATGGACTGAGTGACCCATTGGAGCAGCCTGGAAGAGAACAAATCACCATTTCCAGATAAACTACAAATCCTCTGCTATCAGGCTCAGTGGAGCCTATTTACAAACAGGCAAGAGAAGGAAGTGAACTGGTATCTCACAGGATTTTAAGAGATCAGAGGAGATTAAGGAAAATTCTTTCATTTGTGAATTTATATAACTCAGGAAATACATACTGTGCGTTTTCCAAAACAGAAATCAAACACATAATTAAATTTCATAAAATGGGAAACTTTGGTTTTCAGAGAGCTCTTAGCTCTTAACTGGGTGCCTGCACAGGTGAAGGTCTAAATTTCTCTCTGTGTTCTCTGTGAGTCTGTGCCTGTTTCCAGGTAAGAGGGCAGCCCATATCTCATGGCAGTCCTTCACTCCATGACACGGAGTGGCCATTTGGATGTGGAAAACAACACTCTCCCTGCCTCTTTGAAAGAGAAAAGTTTGATCATAGAAGAGATTTTTTTTTTTCTCCTGGTTACTTTTTATTGCAAAAAAAAAATAATAAAAATGAGTTAATGGCAAAGCATGTGAATTATTAAAATCAGTACAGTTTTATTCCTTTCACTCAAGTCCAGACCCTACTGCAACATATTTCCCTACTCACCTTACGATTTGAGTTTTTAATGTAATACATGTTAAAAAATATTAAAAAATAACTTTACTTGATCTCTCCTGTCAGTGAAGACAACTTCTCTTTCAAGCTACTCACTGTGCATATAGTACATACATTAGTTTCTCCCGGATAGGACCATAAGAAAGATTCAAAATATGGGGAATTTAAACAGAAAGAATTTGAGTGCTTGAAAATCATTCACTAAATGACAAAGAGTTACAAAGTTAGTGTTTTTTGCACAAATAAGAATGATGGGAACAATGCTGGCCCTCCTAGAGCTCTCCTGTCAGTCCTGGGTGCATCCTTGGGTGATGGGTTCCTCTCTCTACACCCCATGAGAAGATATCACAGATGGATATCTCTGATAAAAATAGGATATAAGAAACTCCAAGTAGGGCACTTCATGGAGAAACACAAATGAGATATAAAGGAATTTATATTAAAATAGATTTTAAATACAGATGAGTTAAAAATATTTAAAAGGCACAGATGTATTTCTTATTTCTTTATATTTTTCAGAGCTTTTCATGGTACAACCTTAGCTACACCATGTGAAGGGGATTTCTGCTGGTGACCACAGTGCAGGAGTCCTGCACTATCCTATCAAATCCTGTCATTGCTGACCATTATGTTTATTTACTATGCACTCTTCATTTTCTCTGGTTTCATTTCCAGCCTTGTCTCTCACAATGAATATTCATTAATGAATTATCTTTCTTGCTAAATTTAACCGAATACTTTTCCCAGTAAAATTCAATTCTTCTTGAGATTTGTTTAGATCTACAGCATATTTATCTCCTGCATTTTACTGGTTCATTCTACATTGTCATGGTAGTCTTAATTTTCTTCTACAATATTATTGAATTTTTACCTCAACTTAACACTGAAGTACTTCTTCAGGGTCTTAAAGCAAATTCCATCTTGTTCAAACAGTCTTTACTCCCTGTTTCCTTATGATAATGCTGACTAATAATCTGTTTTAAGCAATTTGCAAACCATATTAATTTTCTGGATTATTAAATTCTGAAGAGCAAATTCTGTGATGAAAAATTCCATGCATAAGAACTTGTGTCACTCATCAAGTCTGTAACTACAACTTTTTTATTCCTGTTAAAGCAGCATATCTTTACCAAAGCTGAATGGATTTTTGTCTCAAAGAAGGGAGAAAAACACACATAAAAAAGAAAATCAAAAAAACCTAAATCAAAAGAAAAAAAATAAACAAAAACCTCAAAAAAAAACTAACAAAAAAACTGCAAACACATAAAGAGAAAAGGGTATTTAAACAAAGCAAATCAATTAGAAAAGAAAAATAGGAAAAGTCTCTGAACATTCAGCAGTTTGCACCTTTCACCATCTTTCTAAGTGATGGTTCTTTACCTTTTTCTAAAATTTACTTATCTTACTCCTTCCCTCCTACCAGAAATGTGCAAAATGTGGTTCATATATATACACACACACTCAGATGTTTATACACATTCCCACAGTGTTTGTGTTGTAGTTATCCCTTACTATATATTCAGTGTGTGTTTGGATCTATTTTGCCAAGATGATGTTATTGCATTCTAATATAGCATCACTTCTTGCTTCCCAAATATCCACTTGTACTCTTAAAGCACTCCAATTTGTATCCTTTAACATATTTATAATTCCATTTATAGAGCACATGCCATTTCCTCAGCAGCAGGGGGCATTAGAATTAACAGAAACAATAACTAAACCAAATACATCATTATGCCAAGGAAAGGCTTCAATAAAAACACTGAATTTATATTTAACATTTCAGCATAATTAGAACACAGCCATGTGGGCATTATCCTCATCCCCAAAGCTTCAGAAATCATTAATGACAACATTCCTTATGGATATACCACTTGGAGCAGAATCTCCACTACACGGAGATTTTAAAGATCCTCTGAGATGTTTTTCTTTGGATCCAAAGGCACCCAAGATGAAGTGACCCTCAGAATCAAGAGCTTTAATACTGATAATTTGTCAGCAAAATAAATCCCATAGACTCTCTAAGGCAATCTGCTTCCATGACAAACAAAGAGGAATAACACAACCAAACCAGACCTGGGACATGATCACAGAGGGAACCAAGTCTGCTGCTAAAAAATATCAGTGCCAGACTCAAGCAGCTACTGCTGGGAGCCTACGGAGCTCTGTTGTAAAATCTGTAAAATCCCCTGATACCTCAGTTATACCCTACTGCCAGGGGCTCAGGTTCCAAGAAAAAACACAAAACACTGCAGCAGTGAATCTAAGAGTGCAAAAAGCCTCTTGCCACACTGGGGCACAAGGCTGCAAGGATCACACTGGACATAAAAATTGAGAATACAGTTTTCCTTCCCAAAGTCACCCAACAACCTAAGGTGAAGTAACAAAACCTTGATTATAAATCAGAACACTTTCTTTGGCACATTATTTTGAAGTTGTCCCTCCAAATATTTATAATTGCCCTGGGCTCATCTGCAGGGGCAAAGTACACATTTTCATGTGCTTGGACACAGTTAAGCAGGATAACCGTGGGCTCCTTTCAACCAATAATGGAATTTCACATTAAGCAAGAGCAACTTCAAAATATTCACATGACTGTGGTAGAAACAGCTTATGTTACTCAAGAAATCAATCTTAAGAGACTAAGAGCCTTGCAATGTAATAACACTACTTGGTTTCAGCCCCTTCTCTGTAGATCTTTTTTGCAGTAAAATGAAAACAGTAAGAATGTCAGATTGCCATTATCTGTCAGGAATTTGAGCAGGAAAACAAAACAGGTTTAGTACAATGATGAACAGTTGTGACAAATCATCAGCATTTTCTCTAGATCCTCATCTCAAAGCAGTTTCATATTTCATCTTTAGACTCTGCATTCCCTCTTACAGGAAGCAAAAAAACCATCCAGTGTTTTACACTATGTTACATTTACACAATTTAAATCACACCTCTCCATAAGAAGTGAGAAAGCTTCCACATTCTATGTACACCTAAATCTGTGTAAAACACACACCACCAAAAGCATGTGTTTTACAACCTAAAACACACTACAACCAAAGTCTTTGGTTCAAATTAATTTGAATTATCAAATTAAAAATTATCAATTATTTATTTTACAGTAGTGCTTAAGGCTGCAGCCACATCATGTTGCCTTTGACCTGCAAGCTGCACAATGGCATGGCAGGAGAACTGGTAGGGATTGTTCTAAAGTCCAGCTGTCCAAAACCTGAGCATCAGAGGGGCAGCTTACAATTTAATGGAAGAAAGAGAAAGGATGAAGCTTGAAATTTTCCTAGTAAGGCAACAGATTCAAATAAAAAAGGAATACAACTTTTTTCTCCCCCGTATTTTTTAACTCCCCATTGACAAAAAAATATTGCTTCAAGAGATGCATTTGCCTCTGCTATTTTTTTGGTTTCTTTTCATAAATAGCAGTCAAGGGGGATTTGTGGGATTCTGGCTCTGCTGAATCCTTCAGTGTTTTAGCCATGAGTCCACGCTGCAGTGCAATCAGTTACAAACAATTCCCTTAAAAGAAGACAAGTCCATTGTCCTTCACTGAATACCAGTATCAGGCATGCCTTATTTCTCCCACTCCTTGGGTGGAAAGCTCAAAGTCTAAAGAACAAAGTTCCCTTTCCAGAGCTAAGCTTCAGAAGAAAGTTCTGTAGGGAAGAGTTGGGATCTCAGGACTGTCTGCCTAAGAGCTTTGGGTGAAATATGACAAAATATGTTTTTATGTAAATATAGAGCAAAAGAAACCACCTATACTCCCCATCACTTGACAAGAACTGACCTTACCAAGTGAATAATGCTGCTCAATTAATTTCTAAACATCCCCTCTCAGAAACAGTTGGGAAGATTGCTTTTCTTATGTACTTTAGAAAACCCAATATTTTTCAAAATGTTTTCACAAGGAATTAGGTCACTTTTAGGTTTATTTATATTTAAGTTTCAAATGCAAAACATGCTAAAATGTCACATTAAAAACGTAGAAAAACCTGCTACAGTTGAACTTTTAAATATTGCAACATACACATCCTAGACCTGGTTTCCCTCTTTCTATGTATAGTCAAATATTAAACACGTCTATATCTATTAACACAAAAGAAGTTTCTTTTACATAAACAGCAAGTGAGAGGAGAATTCAGGTCTCATGTTTCCATTCTTGCAGCAGTTATACTGAATAGCATTTCCTCATGTCACACAGACAGGACATGTATTTTCCATGTAAACATATGTAAAGCCATTGTGGGTTCAGACTCTCTGATTTAGAAATATTAGTATCTTATTAAGTAACCATACTGATGAAAATAAAGTTTATAATGGTAAAACATACTGCATTAACACTATTAAACATCAATTAATCTAAACAGCTTAGTCTCAGAGCTGTCACTGAATCACGGAAAGCACAATGACACAGTGTTACTAATTCATCAGTACAAAGCTGTGTACAAATAATCCTCCGGGCTACTTACTGAAAAAAATGAGAGCAAAAAGTGTGTGACCACTCAGTTGACAGTAGAGTGTTTGTCCAACATTATGTCAGATTCTTATTCATCTTTCCTTTTTTCTTTCTTTGGCACCCTCTGCTCAAACTAATTGATGGTGGTTCCACTGAAATATCATAGCCTTGTGATTTCTTCTCAGATTTACTGACCTTTTTTAAGCTTTGGGTTTCACATTTTAAAGAAGAAAAATTAGACAAACATCCTTCACAGTTTAGCCCACCCACCCACAGCCTGGGCCAACAATTCTTCAAGTGTGTGTGTTCACCACACATGAGCTCCACCTGACTGATTTTTACCTGGTGCGTGACCTTCAATTGAAAATTCCAACAGCATGCAACTTGTCTTTGGCAAATGAATTGTAAGTACGCCAGCTGCCAGATGTCTTCATTTTAAAACACCTTCAAAACTGCTTTCTGGCATTGATCCATAGGCAAAACAAGCTAAGCTGTCGCTGTAATTTCTATTCTGCGTGCAGAAAGGGGAGGAAACGTAAGATGTGTTGCTTTACATCTCTAAGAACGGTACAAGGCAGTGGGAAAAAAACCAACAACAACTCATTACTGATGCGACACATTTTCGGGAAGAGTTTTTCCAGTACACAGAGCATATCCAAAATTTACATAAATATTCACCCTAATGAAATACTCGTTTGAAGTAACATAGTTCTGAACAAAAGGATTGCCTCTGTACCATGGAAATTAGCGCCTGTGTCTCCAAATGTGAAGTGGCCAATATATTTTGCCTAAGGTTTACAAAAACTGTTTGGCAAAGGCATTGGAAGGTAGAGGTCTTAATTAAATCTGTGCACTAGACCTGGGATCACATGTTTTCAATTACTTTTGTTCTCTTCTGTTTTTCTGGCTGTTTGTTTCCTTTCAGAAACTGAAATTCATCTCAGGGACAGGAGAAGTTTCTGTGTTATTGGCACATCTTTTGAACAAATCTGCACATACTTGTTTTTACTTGGCATCATAGCAAACACATTCTCCTGTCACAAAAAATGACAATTTCCATTCACTTTCCTTCAAATACCTAGATCCACCATATTTCATGTGTTGGCTCACCCACACTACTCCAGAGCCTAAAATGAGTCAGAATCACTCCTTTTAGCAACAAATAAAAGACCTCTTCCTACATATAACACCTCCACTTTCTGCCATCAGACTATTAACTACGAGCTCACTTATCAGCTGTCCAATCACACAGCTATAATTCTGTATGTTCCTACAAGCAGAAAGGCCACGCCAAAAAGTGAAGACACTGTAGAAGGCTCACACTTGGAAAGTGATGCTTTATATGGTAATTAGCAGCCCTGGCTGCCACATTTCCCAATGGATTTTTTTAAGGAGCCCACTACATGAGAGTGCTGGGTCCTGGCTGGCATTGTGCAGGGAACTGCTTTGATACGTACAACGAGGATCTGCCATCTACAGCTGACAAAAGAGTGCACAGAAACACGATCAGAAGAGGAGGCTCAGAAATCCCCTGTCCTGTGAAGCTGGAGAGAAGCTATTTCCAGTAACTAGTCTGAGCTCTGAGTTCGTATACATACACTGTCATGTGCCTGAGCTCTGGGCAGAGGCCACTGCCTGGAAATATTAAGAAAGCAAACACTGTCAGTACTCAGATTTTCTACAATGGCCTAGAAAAGATTGAATGTATCTGTCATGCTTGAGTTTTTCTTCAGTCTTAAAGCTACAGATATGACAAACAAAAAGAGAACCAAACTGAAATCCCGAAACCAAACCCAAAAGGACAGGCTATGGAGCTCTGTGTGCACTACACCTTGAAACACTTCAGGTATAGCAGAATAAAAAACCTTTATTTTTCACAGTTTACTGGTCTACTGAATGCACGTATTACATACGAGGATCCCAAAGCAACAGCAAATCCAATTGATTTTTTTTTTTTATTGAACATATTACAAAAA